>ML783145.1:473806-487115 GCA_009831015.1 Picea engelmannii | reverse complement strand
ATGTTACAATGCCTTTTAATTAGAAAAAAAAAACTTATGGTACAATGCCTAAATATGGAGTATGTCATGAGAAATTGTAAGGCGGAAGGGTGCAAGGAAATATGGTATTTATACCTAGTGTCCATTTAGACTATGAAGAAATCTCATAATGTGAAGTAAAATCCAAGTGATAATTGAGTTAGATTTGTACAACATGTTAGTGTAATAATTGACCATAAAAATAATAGTATGATGTCATTCAATGAAATTGATAAATGAGCTAGATTTGTACAATATGGTAATGCAATAATTGATCATAAAAATAATAGCATGATGTTATTGAATGAAATTAACTTGTTGAGTAATACTTGATATCGTCAAAACTTGTTAGAAGAATTGGGAAGAAAGAAGAGTACAAGGATAGATAATATACGAACATTGGGTGGAGGTGATACATGGAAGACTCCCATTAATAGTTATAAACATGTGTTGAATCAATGGCATTGATACAAAATTATGGAAAGCAATTATAAAAAGAATAGACTATTCACGTTAAACCAAAGTTGACACAATACCTAATTAAGAGGTAAGCCAACAAAAACTCCAATGCCTATGGGTATGGTGATAGTCCTAAAGGAAACATATGGTAGATGAACCCCTGGTGGAGGTGGCACATCAAAGCCTCTCATCACTAGATGCAAACACATGTTGGATTAGTTAAATTAATACAAAATAATGAAGAGAAACCATAACAATAATAGAATATTCACATTAAACTGGATTAACTTGATACAACACCTAATTATGAGGCAATGTAGTGGAAATTGTAATGTCTACGGCTTTAGTGATAATCTTAGAGGTAATGTATGATAACTCAACCATTCGTGGAGGTGGTACATTGAAGCCTCCCATGAGCAACTACAAAAACATGTATCATACCAATTTGATTAATACAAAAAAGTGAAAAACAACCATGGAACAGATACAATATTGTTGTTAAATAGAATCCACTTGCATCAATGCTTGAGTGTGAGGTACAATGATAGAACAAGGTGTAGCAATTGGTGCATAAGTGAGCAGAGAGAATGTCAAATCTCACTTTTTGATCTGTAAACTGTCGTGGATATTCCACTGGAACAAATCGTCACAACAGATCTTATCATATTATGAAATTTTAGACTATGCAAACAAATTTTCCTTAGATCCTAGATTAATTAATTACTAGCTTTACTTGAATTTATAAAAATAAATGAATATGGAAATAAATGAATAGGAAAAATATGCACACCATCCATACAATTGAACACGATATGTAACTTGGGAAACCCAATGCAGGAGAAAACCCAACTAGAAGGTGAGGCCTATGCTCTACTCTCTTTTCTTCATATATGGAAAGCAAGTGCAAAGAAAGAGGCACTCACTATGGAGTTTCCTTTCACACCATGGCTTGAACGACTGCTACAAAATATCATTCATCCTATTTTTCTCTTAAAACACCACTCCTTGGATGGTTTTCTCAACTATGTAACAAGTACAATACAAAAGAATGGAACCCCTTTCTCCTCTTAGTGGCCCAATATTTAACATAGCTCGATAGTTGTCTAGGGTTAGGGTTTTGACCTCCTCAACCCTTAATTAGTGATCAAGTTTGGACCTTCTAGAATATTCTTTAAATTCCATACATGGCTAGTCCCATATGTGTGAGTAATGGGGGATGACATGGCATCCACTTGTACCATGGTTGTCAACAAGGTAGGTCAACTTGCAGGAGGCATAAATTTTGCATATGAGCTCCAATTGACACGTTTTATGCACCGTTGGAAAGGTATCAGAGTGTAGAAAATGGTCAAGGGTGTGTGCATAGGTTTTAGGAACTGTAACTCAGAAAATTCGATTTAATGCCTCAAAATGGCTCTAGACCCCAATTTTTCAAACTAGGACCCACCACTAAAATGGCCATGTAAGTCGATTCCTCCATTTTTTTCCAGCCAAGTAGTACCAATATAGATGAAAAATGATATGATGATCCAATATAGATCATACATCCCCATTTAGGGATGATTTTGGTCCCAAAAAACTTTATTGAATGAGGTGAGGAAATGTTTCCTCTACCTTCTCCCTATAGTACCATTTTTCTTTGTCTGGAAGTTTTCCTTTCAACCCAATTTTCTAAAGGTCATGCTACCCCTTTTTGGTAGTTTTGGGCCTCTTCTACAAAAATATATCTTCTTCCAACTTTGCTTGAGATTCTGGTTCTACATCCTCTATGGTAGGTAGGACTTACTACACCTCCTGAACCAACATGGAAGGCTCATAGAGTTTTAAATTATCCACATTCACTACTAAGCAAATGTGCATGTATGGGGTGAACTAATTCTATATATTTTATCTCCCACCTTCTCCAATACCTTAAAAGTACCATACCACAGAGCCTTGATCTTCTTACTAGGATCATATAGTCTTTCCTTGTTCAATTGTGACAAAACTATGTCTCCCACTTTAAATGACTTTTCCATTATGTGTTGATCATGCCTAGCCTTATGCTTTTCCTATGACTTCTTCAACATCTCTTGTAGTTGCAAATGGATCCTTCTAATCTTTTCAAAAAAATTCCTAGCTAGCAATGCTTCTCTTGTGATGTCATCTCTTTTTCCTCCTTGTTGTCCATAAACAACATACAACGACGAAGGTGGAAAATCCCCAAAGAAAGTTTTAAAAGGGGATTTAATAGTAGAAGTGTGAACTACTATGTTATAAGAGTGTTGAATATAGATCATCTTTCAGCCCAGGTCTTTGCATGCTTCTTATTGTAACCCGTCAAAAGTTGTACCAATGTCATGTTGACTACTTTTGTCTACCCATTTTTCTATAGATGGAATGATGTAGATCTCTTCAACTTCATGTCCATATTCTCCCAGAGTGTAGTCCAAAAGGCACTAAGAAATATGGTATCCATGTTTGAGATGATGCTCCTTTGTGTCCTAAAGTGCACCTAGACCTATTCAAAGAACATGTTTGTTGTGTCTTGTCCTTTGATGGTCTCTTTACAAGGCATACGAATGCACATCTTGTTGAACCTATCAAATACCAAAAAACGATATCCATTTCCCTTCTAAGTTGTTGGTTAACCAACCACAAAATCCATGGAAATGATTTTCCAAGGTCGAGTGAGTGTAGGTAAGGGATGGTATAGACCTTTCTTTCTATTACCGGGCTTGTTGGTATAACAAAGTATGCATCCTCTAATATATTGTACTACATATTATTTCATTCTAGGCCAATACACATACCTTTGTAAGTTATCAATTGCCTTTGCAAAACCAAAATGTCCTGCAACCTTGGATGTGTGAGCCTCTCTTATAAGCTTCAATATTTCACCTTTAGGAACACAGAGCTAGTCTAGATTGTTACATTATTCTACATGGATTTATCCTTCCAACTATTAAAACACCTCCTTAAAGTCCTCATCCTTTGTGTATACCTATTTGTATGCATCATGGCTAAAAGGATCCATGTGCATAAGAGTTCCCAAAGCTATGATATCCACCAACTTATTAGTGCTTCCCTTCTTATACTTGATGACTAGATGAAATTGTTGCAAAAACCTCATCCACTTGTAATGTATGGTTGTTGAAGCTTACTTTGGGGCTGCAAATATGGTAGTGTTTGGAGATCTATGTGGATAATGGTTTCCTTTCCCATCGGATAGTGATTCCACTTCTTAACATGTTAAACCATGTCATAACTTTGTTTATCATATGTACAGTAGTTTGAAACTACCCCATGAAACATTGCAGAATGATAGCACATTGGCTTACATCCTTTCATAAAAAATGCTCCCAAAGCATACCCACTTGCATTTGTCTCCACTTCAAAGGGATTTTGAAATCTAGGAAATGCAAGGACTGGTGCTTGACTGATCTTTTATTTCAGCTCATCTAAATCCTTCTACTAATTCCTTCTCGAGTGGAAATTCTTACCACTGGCAATTATGGCATGGAGTGGTGCATCTACTGCTGAAAAATATGTCATGAATTCCAGTAGGTAATTTGTTACCCCAACTAAGCTCCTAAATTCAGTGAAATTAGTAGGAAATGGCCAATTTATGATAGCCTCCTGCAACTTTGGAGGATCTATCTTAAGCTACCCTTCATTGATCACACACCCCAAATACACCAACGAATGTTTAGCAAAATCACATTTATTAAGGTTACTGGTTTTTTTTAGAGTCTCTAACACCTACATGAGATGTTATATGTTCTCCTCCTTGGTAGAGATATAAACCAATATATCATCCAAATACACTATAACAAATGAATCTAAATATGGGTGCAATACATCGTTCACTAGTATCATGCATGCAGTTGGTGCATTACATAAACCAAATGAAATGACCAACCATCATTAAAAACATTTCCTTGTCTTGAAGGTGGCATTACAAGTGTCTTCTTTTTTAGCCGTACGTGGTGGTATCTTGATTTGAGATCCAACTTGGTGAAGTACTTCGCATGTTGCAACTGGTCTAAAAAAACATCAATCTTGGGCAAAGGGTATTGATTCTTGAGTGTAATATTGTTCAAAGTTATGTATCTGATACACATTCACCAAATCCCATCCTTCTTAGGTATGATGATGATAGGTGACCCACAAGGTGAGGTGCTTGTTGAATTACTCCCTGCTCCAACAACTGTTGCAATTGTTTCTTCACTTCATCTGCTTCTAGAACATGTTGTCTATACAACCCAATATTTGGTAATGGGGAGTTAAGCAACAATTTTATCTCATTCTCCACTTCCCTCTTAGGTGGCATTTCTTTAGGCTCTTGGAACACTCCTTTGTATGTTGACAACAACTCCTCCAACTATTGTTTCTACTTTTCAGTACATCCCTCCATGGATTACTTTACTCTTATCGATTCATCACCCAACTTACTCTCTCACAATAAAACAAAAACATACTTTTTGGCTTGGTTGGCACTTACCAGAGAGATATTCAATTTACCTTGGATTTGGTGAAGTACTTTGCATGTTGCAACTGGTCTAAAAAATCATCAATTTTGGGCAGAGGGTATTGATTCTCGAGTGTAATATTGTTCAAAGTTATGTATCTGATACACATTCACCAAATTCCATCCTTCATAGGTATGGTGATGATAGGTGACCCACAAGGTCAGGTGCTTGTTGAATTACTCCCTGCTCCAACAACTATTGCAATTGTTTCTTCACTTCATATGATTCTAGAACATGTTTTCTATACAACCCAATATTTGGTAATGGGGATTTAAGCAACAATTTTATCTCATTCTCCACTTCCCTCTTAGGTGGCATCCCTTTAGGCTCTTGGAACACTCCTTTGTATGCCGACAACAACTCCTCCAACTATTGTTTCTACTTTTCAGTACATCCCTCCATGGATTACTTTACTCTTATCGATTCATCACCCAACTTACTCTCTCACAATAAAACAAAAACATACTTTTTGGCTTGGTTGGAACTTACCAGAGAGATATTGAATTTACCTTTATGCACATTGATGATGAAAGATTTCCCATGTTTGATTAAGAAGTGATAGTTTTCTCTCAACATGAATATCACATCCCTCATATACATGTTGTGGATTCCAAACACTACACGACACATGTCAAGAGGTACTACAACTAACTCCATTTCATCAATAAATTATGCACTTACAACAAATTTTATCTTACATTGTTTCATCACCTTGATTTGTGCATCCTTGTTTACCCACCCCAATAGATATGGGCTAGGATGATCATGAACCTCCAATCCAATATTGTTAACCAGATCAATTTCTATGATATTGACCTATTAACTAGAATCAAATAAAACATCTACCTTGGTATTCTTGACCTAGATATTGATATGGAAGAGTTTCATCATCTCCTTCTCTTAATTGTGATGAAGGCTACTCAGATTTACCTCCTTCTACACTTAAGTGCAAGCAATATTCTCATATACATCTGAGCTATTCTCTATATGATTGCTTGAATCCATGGCTAGAAGGTTCTTCTTCTTGGAATCATTCTTACATTTTTTAGGGTTCATCTCTAGATGTAGTTTCCAACACTTTTCCTCAATGTGACCATTGATATTGTAATGGTTACAATTGTTACTTGGATCCTTGTACTAATGTGCAGTGGATTTTGTCTTCTTGTCTTTCCATTTCCACTTCTTCGTCCCCTCCATGGAATCATCTTGGTACTCTTTCTTCTTGGAACAACTTGGTTTTCCTTTCTTATGGCCTATATTTTCCATATATTGTTCTTGCACACAAGTCTCATCAACTATCTTGGGCTTGAAGAGCATCACTTGCTTTCAAAAATGACTATGTAGACCCCCTAGACACTTGAGGAGTACATATGGGCTATTAGGAGAGATACCCAACATGATAGTCATGTTTATGAATTTGGTGGTGTACTCATGCACACTCTGTCCTTTCCTTTGCTTCAATTAATGACAATGGATCCATTGGTCCTCTACATACCTAATAGGGTAGAATTGGGAATTAATGAGGGTTTTGAAATCCTCCCACCTAGTTATTGGTGGATCACCCTCTATCCTAAGTGTCTCTATGTGTATTTCCTATTAGGTTAATGCATGACCCTCTAACTTCAGTCAGAAAAAAAGAAATTTTCTACTTCTCATCTATATTGTGAATATTGAAATAGACCTCTAATTATTGCAACCAATGATTCAACTTTAATGCATAGATCTCACCTTGGTGTGGCTTGATATTCACTTTCTCTTCCATTTTAAATAAATATTGTGAATGGGTAGTGGCAATGGAACTTGACCACTCTTTCTCAAGATCTCTCCTCGACTCCTTTTCTGGGTCTTCATTTTCTCTCAGGTTCCCCTATGATCTGATCTCTGAGTTAGAGCGTCCAACCTCCTCGAACAGTCCAAGCTTGCTTACTAGAGCTGCCATGACGAGGGACATATTGCGAGAGATACAATGATTTTCTCTTCCAACCTTAGAAATCTCTCTTCTGTTGGATCTTGATGGTTATTGTGAATAGACTCATCTACTATGGCTAGGGTTTCATGACTTTCTTCTTAATACAATTCTTAGATCCCGTAACTTTCCACAAATTCCCCAAATAAAATGACTCTAATACCAATATGATCTATAAACTATTGTGGATATTCCACTGGAACACATCATCACAATATATCTTATAATATTCCAAAATCGTAGAGTATGTAGACTATTTTTCCTTAGATCCAAGATTAACTAATGACTAGCTTTGTTTAAATTTATAAAAATAACTAAATACAAAAATGAAAGAATAGTAAAAACATACACACCATCCACACAATTGAACACAAGATGTATCCTAAGAAACCCAATATGAGAGAAAACCCAACTAGATGGTGAGGCCCATGCTCTTCTCTCTTTTCTTCGGTTATGGAAAGCAAGTACAAATGAAGAGACACTCACTATGGAGTTTTCTTTGACACTATGGCTTGGACAAATGCTACAAAATCTCTTAGCTCCTTTGTTACTCTCTCAAAATACTACTCCTTGGATGTTATCCTCAACTATGGAACAAGTACAAAACAAAAGGATGGGACCTTTTTCTCCTCCTACAGGCTTGGTATTTAACATAGACCGATAGCCATCTAGAGTTAGGGTTTTGACTTACCCAACCCTCAATTAGTGATTGGGTTTGAACCTTCTAGAATATTCTTGAAATTACACATGTGGCTAGGCCCATATGTCTGAGTAATGGGGGTTGATGTGGCATTCAATCATACCATTGTGGTAAACAAGGTAGTTTAACTTGTGGGAGGCATAACTTTTGCATCTGAGCTCTAATTAAGGCCTTTTACATACAGTTGGAAGGTCTTGGAGTGTAAAACACGGTTGATGATGTGTTATTAAGCTTAAGACAATGTAACCCCCAAAAATGTCATTTAATACCTCAAAATGGCTCTGAACCCCAATTTTCTAAATTGGGACCCACCACTATAATGGGCCTGCAAGACTATTCCTCCAAATTTTTCCACCTAAGAACTACCAAGATATATGAAAAATTATATGATGATCTAATACATATCACTTTGGCATGGGAGTATTGAATTGCAACAATTAGATATGCCAACTAATTTGTTAATTAAACATACTTCACAACTAAATTTATAGAAAATATACAAAATTATGATTGCATATCACAAATGAAAATAAAAATGTTTTTCTAGTTACATCATGCATGAAACTCTCCTTCCTAGGCTCCACCATCACCCCATAAGATATCTTCCTACAAATTGAGCAACGATGAGGATACCATGATGTATTTGTAAAATGCACACCCTAGGATGAAGTTATTTCATGTCTACAACCAACTCCATGGAATTGAGATACATCCCCTCCACCCCAAAGATTGCATAGAAGATCCCTATAGAAAAAAGATTTCAGAAACATCATGTGCTAATAAACTTTCTGTTAATGTTGAAAGGGTAGTCATTATTACACAAACACGATCAACAATATAATAATCATAGGAAGGGGGATTAGGTTGATGCTAAGGAGGGCACTTAGGACTTGGTTCTGTACACTTGGCACCCATTTAGTTCTATGTAAACATCACCATCCCCTTGGAATTCCCTATAGAAAAAAATGTTTACATGGTGATGTAGACCAAACTATATACAATTAGCATAAAATTACAATGACACCTCCCAATAATTATCGAGAGGTTTTTTGTACACCATGAATCATTTGTCCATCTAGCGGTCAACAAATGGTTGATATGTGCACTAGTCTATGAAAATGTGTTTCTTGGTGTCAAGTTGGTGTTGACAAGTTCTAAGAGCAATAAACATACATGTGGGTGGATTTTGTATTTATTAAACATTCACTCTGTCATGGTCTAGATTGGTTTTGTATTGTTCATATGTACAAGCTTTGTAATATATCATATTGGTCAATTTCCCTTGTACATGGCCAATGGAAGCAATAATCATTTCTAGGGATGTAGCAAGGGAAAGGTGCATTGGCGCTCCACCCATTTTAAATTCACAAATTAAATTTCTAATCTAATATCTATGTCAATATCAATGTTTGCATTTAGAGGTAGTGCAATGTGTGATTAAGGGTTCTAAGGTTGGGATTATCTGGAGTTTTTGATGGTGGATTTGGGTTTAAAAATGGGTTGGGTGCATATCAGTAAAATTATAATGATTTTAAACATTCAAAACACAAATATATTTTCTCACTAAAATGATAGAATTTAGCAATTAACATGATACTAATTAAAACAAAACCCTACATAAAATTTGAAGAAGGAGATAAAGAAATAGTCAATGAAATTGCCACAATGCCACGATACCACACTGCCATCATATTGAGATTCATCGCCAAATGTGGACAAAAACAAACCTCTTAGTAAGCAAAACAAACTTAATAAAGAGAAAAATGATCGGGCTACAATTTTTTTAATGTCCAAAATAATGTGTGCACTTTATGGAACACTTTTTCAATTTATGTTGTGTTTACAATTCTAAAATTCATGTGTTTTTTAGGCATTCATGTGTCTTTGCTACATGGAAATTTCAACCCAAAGATATTTTAAAAAAATGCATTTGTGTTTATAAATAATGTGTACACTTTATAAAACTACATTCAACATGTAACCCTGGCATTTGTGTTTATAAATAATGTGTACACTTTATAAAACTACATTCAACATGTAACCCCAAAAAAGTCTAATGTATTCTTTGCCACCATAAACTTTGTATACTCACCCATGTCCTGCAAATTTTAATAAAAATATATAAATTAAATATTATATATCTCATGTTAAATATATCTATATCTTGATGCAATTTTTTTTTTATACTATTAACTTAGATCTAAAACCTTTGATAACACAAATATTAAAATTGTTTCCTTGAACTAAATATTTCACGAAGTGTTAATGATTGACCAAAATTATTTCATTAAGAAACATCACAAGATTACCACATTTTGTAATGATAAATATAAATTACAAATTATATATCAATTTGTATCATAAAAATAATTTGATACGTGTAAATATAAAACATGTTCATATAAAATTCCTTTCACGTCGGAAATAAATGAAACTAAAGGACCCTCTACCTAAAACCCAAAAATAATCTTTCTCGTAGGTCTTGAAATCTAAATGAAACTAAAGGACCCTCCACCTAAAACCCAAAAATAATATTTCTCTTAAGTCTTGAAATCTAGGTTATCGTAGTTGTCTAGACCCCATGAAAGCAAATGTCTCAAACATTACATATGCAGATGAAAGTACAGATCCCATGAAAGAAAATGTCTCAAAGATTACATCTGCATTAAAAAAGTACACGTCTTTTTGAATTTTGATGTTGTTTATTTGTTTTATGAAATGATTTTTTTCATCGAAATATGATGATTTAAATTTATATGAAATCATCATTTTTTTTTGTATTTTTAAATTCATTTTTGAATATAAAAATGAAATTAAAATATTAAAAAATCTTTAATGTATTTGTATTATACAGAAATAATCACTTAAAATTACTAACACCAAATTTCAAGCAAATATGCTCGAAAAATATGACCAAATAAAAATCATTTCGTAGAACTTTTAACCCTGGATCACATAAACTTAAAATAATAATAATAAAAAAGAGCCGTGGTAGAGGAGATAGATTGGGGTGGATATAAGATCTTTCTTTAATAACTAATCATATCTTCGATTATATATTGTAAATGCAACAATAAAAAAATAATGGTTTATTATCATGTGTATTAAGATAGTTCCTTACATCATTGCAATAGGAATGTGTATTCATTGGAAATTTAAAGAATGTATATATATTTTTATTTGAATTGCTTTAACCATGGTTAAACTTCTATGCATGCTTAATCGCTTCCTTCCATGTAGATTTGGGTTGTGGGTTATTCACATTGAAACAAATGCACACTTTTTAACACATGTACATTCTTCTATTGAAGAAGAAATTTAAAAAAAATGTAGTCTCCATATTTTTTTATTTTTTTTCAAATCACACTTTATTTTCCTTTCTTTGTTGAGAGTGATAGGCACTTTTTTTTTTTTAATTTGATTTGGATCCGTGAGGACAATAATCACGGAGGTTGGCATCATTAGCATTCAACCTTCTTGACAGATCTCATTTCGAGGTAGGCTTTGTGCGAAAAGTCATATTTATATTTATTAAATTATACAAGTTTAAATAGTTTTTAAAATTATTCTATTATTATTTAAATGTAATATTTTTTCTTTTAGGATGGAGAAAAACCCAAATCTCAACCCAAAACCTAACCACCAACGACCTCCATGAGACCCAAAACCTAACTACCAACGACCTCCATGAGACACATAAGATTATTAATTTTTGTTTCATATTCAATTATTCAATATATTTTAATATAGAGCTAGGATGAGAGAATTACAAAACTCGAATGTGTAAGGAAGAGGTAAACGATATAGATATTAACAAACAAAACATTGTCCAACTATTTATCGACCCAACTATTTATTGACCGTAAAACCAACCAACCCCTTTGATGTGAGAAAGAGGATTATTTGCACAAACTGGGGCACATTCTAACTGTTAGCAATAGGAATCACCTTCAGATTGCATAGAAGGCAAGCCCAGTACCCATCAGGTTATATGTGAATGTAAAAGAGTTTTGAAGGGTCAAATGGATAAGACTCAAGATGATAATGTTCCAATTCAAAAATCAAGGCTAGCATGCACGAGCAATCAAGGTCTTGGCTAACTTCAATTAGTAAATGGGAGTAAGTATGAACAGAGGAAATACTTCAGTGGGAGGAATGTAGGGGTTGTTGTAAACATCAGGTTTGCAAACAACATAAGGAAGAAAGACTCTTAACACAAGATCTTCTTGAGTTTAGAACTTAAGGACACTAAAGAAACATCATGATAATATAATAATCAAACATACATCATAATATCACCACAACCATTCATGTGAATCATTCAAAGCATGAACACTTTAGCATCAGAAGCAAATAAGCTGAAAGAGTAGTTGATTTATGTTAACCAAGATGTCTCAAATCAAGTACATAACCAGTTCACAGTAACTTCATCAAAATATTACAGTATAAGGGAGCCTTGCTCAACCATTCGAACCTACTAAAACATTTCATCTATCTATTTATAACAAAGAGGGAGGCAATAGCTGGAGGTGCGAGATGGCCTCCTTCCCATGAAAATCTCTAAGAATTTATTTCATCTAACAACTTGACTAACAACCTATGCTATAAAATCGGAAAGTGTTGGTGACTAATCCAACCAATCTTCAAACTAACTTAATCCCCCTTTGGTGCGCAACTCCTTGTTTTCCATGTGTCCTTCAGGGGCATGTGGTTGTCATCATGTTGCCAGCTGTTGTTTCTGTAATTCTCTCCATCATCATCTATCCAAAAATTGTTAGCTCGACCCTCCTGGATTCCTGGTATCTGTTGGTAGCATCTTTGGGTAGCATTTTGAGTAGTGCACATCGTAGTGTCTTCACCGAATTTCATGAGATTTTGTAGCGCAACCTTTGGTCTCTGCGAGATTTTCGGTAGCGCCACTCTAGTGCGTCTCTATGCAAATTATGTCTCTGCTAGAAATTCGGTAGTGAATTTAGGTAGCGCCCGCTGTGTGTCTCTGTGCAAATTTTAGGTAGCACCATCAAAATACGCAGCACCTCCACTTGGACATGTGCATAACGAGTAGAAACCTTGAGTAGTAGCAACACCATTAGCTTTAGGTGATTCAACAACATTGTAGGTAGCAAACCAGTGGAACACCAAAAATAAACTATTCCATAGCGCCATAGCGCTACAGAATGTCTGCATTATTACTGTTGAAGGAGTTAAATCTTCACAAAAAGCCCAAAACTATGAACAGTAAGCACTTAGAATCCTGTATAGGCGACAGAGGTAGTATTTCAACAACAATTTATCCTCACAAAAAGGAACCATCTCAAAAAATGGGGCTGACCTTTCACCAGCGACTTCGTTACCCTGACACTTAACTTGACACTCTTTCTTGAAGAAGGAGGATCCTCCTTTGGCACAACATGATTCTTCATTAAATTATTAGTATTAATACCCCTCTTTATTAAATAAGTGACACCCTCTTTTTCCTGTACTTAACCTAATCCTCTAATAATCCCCTTACTTTTAACATAATAATCACCTTACTTACTATTAAACTTTACTATCAAACTAGGGTAACCTTAATATCACCATACTAATTCACTATAGTCAACCCTAAATTTGGCCCTTTGGAACTTAAAATAATTTAACATTAGTTTTAGCCTA
>ML783145.1:424083-473393 GCA_009831015.1 Picea engelmannii | reverse complement strand
GGTTTACCTCATTATTCCAACTAACTAACATTAATTTTGACAAAACTATCATCGCTTAGATTAATTGTACCTCCTTAATACTAGGGTTTCCTCATTATTAAACCTTAATCGACATAAAATTAATAGGGTTTTTACCAAAACTCTCGGTCAACCCTAAATTTCTCCTAAAAAGAGGGTTTCACCCAGCCAAAACGCAGTTCTTTCACCCGCCTCATCACTATTTAATATAGGCTCTTCTCTCACTATCTTTCTCAGACTTTTTTGGTCCTGATGATGGATCCTGTTATGGATCCGAAACGTCGACAACCAGATGTCTTAAATACTGTGGTTCTTCCGACAATCTCTGAACATATTTCTCGCCACAGAAACCTAATTGAATGATTCTTCCTTTTAGCAGTGACAAGCTTCTTCAGTGGAACTATGCTCTCCTTGGTTGCTAGTGTCTCCTTTTCAATAGCAACTTCAACCAATACCTGCAAGTTCCTTTGAGCCACTTCATCTTGAAAATGTTGCAACTCTGCTTTGAGCTTCATGTTCTGAGACTGAAAGCCCATGTTCTGCCTATAAAGGTTTTTGACTTGCCTAAGGAGAGGCTGGGCCTTTCTTGCTGCAAACCTTGCCAGGTCAAGAGTGTGGTTGTAGCCATCCATGAGTTCTTTCATCTTAACCCTATCAGACATGGCTTATGTTTTCAACTAAGCCACCTCATTCCTAGAATCTCTAAGTTACTTGATTAATCTTTTGAATGTCTCGCTGTCAGGTGGAGTAGTGACATGAACAGTCTCAACAGGATTTTTCATGGTCTCCTCTTCCTGCTGCATAGGAATTGCCTTGTCTATCTCATTAGGCTTCTTGATACCTTTGTCTTTATCTTTCTTCTTTTGCACAGGGGTTTCTTCCTTCTTCTCCACAAGCTTTACAATGCCTTTACCTTTCTTCTTTTGTAGGGTAGAGGCTTTTGGTAGGGACTGTTATTCAACAACCTCTTTAGGAGTCGATGATCTCGTGAAAGGTTTCCTGACCTTGGTACTGACTGCTGGAGGAGATGAGGAGAAGTGTATCTTCTTTCCTTTCTTTGTTGTAGTTTTAGTAGTAGAAGGGACTTCTTCTAACTTTGGTGGAGGAGGGGGTGAAAGTTCTCTCCATGGAGAATGATAAGCCTCCTTGATGGCCTCTGAATCATGAACATGAACTTTTCCCTTTCTCTTCTTGATGGTACATGCTTTAGCAACACTGGTAGATGGCGAAGGGATTGCTATTTGCACCTGAGGAGTAGATGCTATATCAACCTTAAAATGAGACGAAATAATGAAATGTTCCCATGAGATATCTTTCTTACCCAGCTCTTCAGAAACCAACATTGTAATCAATCCAGAATGAAAGATGTGTTAGAAAAACAGGACCGTGGAGCAATAAAATAAAACAAATGCGGAAACAAAACACAAAAGATACACAATACAATAGAGACACATATTTACGTGGTTCACCCAGTGTGGGCTACGTCCACCAAAGAAATTGCCAGGTCCTTCCTTTATTATTATCCAGCATATGAAGGGATACAACCTACAACAAACCCATTGCAACTTCCTCTTCTTTCTCTCATAGTCTCCTATCTTAGAATACAATATTCGCCATAAACCATAGCTGCAATACATTTCCCTCATAAAAGAGGGTTGCCTTCTAGGGAAAAAACCCTAACATAATTTCTACTATTAGATCTGCAACCTTATAATGAACGATCCAGATTTATAATGAAATTACAATATACATTTACAAGGCAATTTTTGCTTCGGGGGCTTCGCCCCCGAACCCTTGCTAGGGTCCCGCTTTCCCCCAGACCCCCCAGCCAAGGGAATAGCCCCCCCGGACCCCGCAGAGGGGGTACCCCCCTCTGCACTCCCCCACGTGGAAGAGTGTACATACTTCTGGGGTGTAAATACTTCATGGGGTATAAACATGGCTGAAAGTAAAAGACCTTTGAATCAGGAAGATAATCAGGCTCCACAACCAACAATATGCTAGTATCCACAGCCTTAGACTTGGATTGAACCCTGTCTGAAATTTTTCCTATGCTCCTTAGAAAATAGTAGGGAATGTTCATTTCAATTTTAGTAGTAAAATGCAGCAGAAGCCTTATATGGTACTGGTATAATGTGTTGAACCTCCCTTCACATGTAAAGTATCTCTGAATGATCCTCAATACCTTGTCAAACTGCTCAATCAATTGATTCCTTGGCACACCTTTAGACAAATCACCAGCTTGATGTTCAGGGTTAAGGAAGTATTTGGCATAGGCTGCATTCAAAGCCATGGCTTTAAACCATTTGTCACTTATGATAGGGATTCCTGTTGCAGCTGAAATAGAGGCCTCAGTCACCTCAAATTCTAAATCCCCTACCTTGGTCTTCCAGCCATCAAAATGTAAGGCAAACTGCCTTGTCACTTCAGGATGACCTCTTTGCATATTCTGGCAGAAAGAGAGGCATCCCACTCTTTGAAAAACTTCTCTTGCCATGGGCTCTGTCTCAAAAAGATGCATATCCACAGGTTTAGTTCTAACTATCTTGCCCCCTTTGTGTGACTTCTTCATTTGAGGAGTCTCCATAGTTTAGGATGAAAGCTTCTTATGGCAATGGGGTGGTAATAACTAGGAGGACCTAAAGTCAAGCTTCAAATGGACAAGGCTGCACTTTTACAAGAACTTCCCTTAAACCAGACTAATTGCTAGTAAGCTAAAACTTGGCTGTGGAAATCCCTCCCTTGGATTTGTACAGGTATGAATACTTATCAAAATGAGAGGATACCATGTAATTATCCTTTGAAACTGAGTAGAAAATGACTGATTTAAGTGTCAGAGGAGGAAGGGGAGAAACAATGTGGTTAAGCAGTGCCTTCAGGTAGTGTACTGCGTATGCAGTAGATAGAACTGCTTGAATGTTGCGAGCTTAGTAGCTATGGTGGGCAGATGTATCAGACTTCGACATGCAGGTAGTGAAATTTACAAGTTTTAAAGGAGGGGAGACAAGGATAGAATGGTGTGAGGAAAAATTCTCCTTCAACTATGCAAGCCCGATAATCCAAAAATCTGAGCGCTAACTCTCTTTGAAAATTATGTGCAGAGGAGGAAACATGGGATACCTATGGAATAAAATATGTCTGAAGCCTGAGTGATATTTCAGGAAGAGGTGATGAACATCCTGGCCTCCGAATCTACCTCAACATCGGATCTGGTAGCACTGTTGTTGACTGGTCAAAACTGGGAGTTTTCACAGCGCAACAATCCTGAGTTTTTCAAAAATCACAAACCGTTGTCAAAGCTCGTAAATACGAGATCTTGAAGGCATCTTTAACCAACACCTGGCACTGAAAACAAGGAAAATGACATTAGCATTGTAATCATAGATCATGGTGGAAAATGATGAATAGGAAAGGCGCTACGGAAACTCCTGATGAGTGGGCAGCGTTCCATTTCAAAAAATGTTTGGACAGGTAAACAAAGGACAACAAGGCAGGGCTACGAGGGCATGAGTGAGGGAAATGACCTTTCAAATCAAGCTATTCATGAAGTGCATTGATCCTAGTGACAAGTCATGAGGGGGATCAAAGTTAAGTCATGAACAAAAACGGTCCTAGGTCCAAATTTGAATGTGGATCAAAACATAAGTCATGACTCAACACTTTATTTATCAAGGGAGTCGTAACAAACACATTTTTTTAAAAGGGGTGAAACTAAAAAAATTAAAATCTAAGGCTTAGGAAAATATGAAAAAAAACTAAAAACCCAAGGCCACTTAGTGTGATAACATTAGCTCCATGGGGGATGGCATGCCCCCTGTGGGCTGCCAAGAATAAATAGATTTAGTGCCTTATCCTAGGGCTATGGGGTCAGTTATTGAAACAAAAATAAAAGAAAGATGATATTTACAATGGCATGGAAAGCCACTCAACGCTCAAGCAAAATACTTTTTTAGAAAATGCCCATTGCCAGGGCCATCAAAAACTTCTTCATTCTCCATATTCTGCAACTTGAAAGTGTTATTAGAGAATACCTCAAAGATTTTGAAGGGACCGATCCATAAAGCTTTAAATTTACCGTGCTTTCCTTTATCTTGCTTCGGTGCGTCCCACTTGAGCACCAGTTGAAAATCCTCTTTGTTCCCTTTCTTGTCAAACACCTTCTTGATATTCAATTGATGATCATGTGCTTTATCTACAAGTTGCTCCCGAGTCTGTTGCACTTCAACCAGCTGCTAAATCCTTCTAATCATATGATCCGACTCCACTTGGTAATCTTGGAAGAATTTTTCCACAGGTAAGGCAATATGAGAAGGAAAAATGGCCTCAACTCCATACACCAGTTGGAAAGGAGAAAGGCCCAGGGACCTCTTTGTTGTCACTCTATCAGCCCATAAAGAAAACTTGAGTTTTGAGTCCCATGCCTTTTTGTTGTCCTCTAACAGCTTCTAATGATCTTTATAAGGATTTTGTTAGAGGATTCTGCAAGCCCATTCCCTTGGGGGTAGTAAGGGTTAGAGTGAACCAATTTGATTCTAAACTGTTCACAGAACTGAATCAATGGTTCAACCTTGAAAGATGCAGCATTGTCAGTGACAACTCCGTTCAGACAACCAAACCTTGCCATAATGTCTTCAAGGAAACCGATAATCACTTTGTGGGAAGAATTCCTTGTAGGGATAACCTCTATCCACTTAGTAAAGTAGTCTATTGCAGTCAAGATCCATCTATGTTGACCACTAGAAGAAGGATGAATCTCCCCTATAAAATCTAGGCCCCACTGCTGAAAGGGTCCCGAAACTGTCATAGGCTTTAATGGCAAAGACTTGAGCTGCTGCTTTCTAGAGAATTTATGACACTTAACACATGCTCTAATCTTAGCACAAACATCAGTGAATAGACTAGGCCAAAAATACCTATCCCTAAGAATCTTATAGGTAGTGGTCCTCCAAAAATGATGCCCCCCACACAAACTGTCATGAAAGTAAGACATAATCTTTTGGGCTTCTTGTGGGTCTAGGCATCTCAAAAACATTCCTAATGGGTCTTTCCAATACAAAACTTGATCAAGAAGGCAATATTTTATTGATTTGAGTTTTAAGTATCTCACCTTGTTCTTTTCCATACCATCTAGAGGCTGTAAATTCTGTAAGAAAAATATAATTTCCTTGTACCAGTTGCAATCTGCCAATGTAGGGGTGACTTGAGAACCTTTATCAATCAATTCAGCCTGCTGATTTTCTGAACACGAGTGGATGAAATTTACCCATAATGCTGAGTAATTTGATTCATCCAACAACTTGGTTAAACCCTGGCCTTTAACCAATTTGGTAGGCTTAATTTCCAAATCAAATTCAAGGATTTTAGCAATCCACTTGCTCATTTTTCCGTCTATATCAGGTTGAATAAGAATTTCTTTCACAACAACTGATGGGACATAAACAATGACTCTTGAATGAAACACATAAACTCTGAAAGAATTGAGAGCTTTAACCAATACATAGGCTTGGTTATCCATGATGTCATTTTTTAATTCAACATCTCTCAATGCCCTGCTGAAAAAGGCAATGGGTTGCTCTAAGCCTTCAACGTTCTTCTGCAATAAAACAACTGCTACTGTATCAAAAGAAGCGAAAGAAAAAATAAGAAAATCCTTGGAGCATTCTGGGTTGATAAGGACCGGGGCTTCGGTCAAAGATTTCTTTATCTGATCAAAAGAATTACGGGACTCAACAGTCCATTTGATTTCACTACCTTTCCTCAACATGGTTGTGATATACTTAACCAACTCAACAAAATTTGACACAAACCTTATCAAAAAATTAATTTTTCCTAGAAAAGATTGAACCTCTTTTTTGGATCTAGGAAGTGACAATGTTTGTATAGCTTCAACCCTAATGGAATCAATCCTTACCCCTTCAGCTGACACAATATGCCCCAATAATTTTCCCTCTTTCATGGCAAACAATGATTTTTTCGGATTCAAAGAGAGACCAATTTTTCTACATTTCAAGAAAATCGTTCTTAAATGATCACAGTGTTCTTTATCATATTGAGAGAACATTGTTATGTCATCTAAATAGATAACAACAAACTTATCCTTCTCTCCAATAAATGCTATGTCCATAGCTCACTGAAAGGTCACCCCTGCGTTCATCAAACCAAAGGGTATCTTGGCATACATGAATGTACCCCATGGAGTGGTAAAGGTTGTCTTCTCTCTATCTTTTGGCAAAACAAAGACCTGATTGTATCCAGAAAAACCATCAACCATGGACATCCTGGCTACTCCTGTCACCCTCTGTAATATGTGCTCCATCTTGGGCAAAGGGTAATTATCCTTTTTAGAGCTTCTGTTCAGATTTCGGAAATCAACGCAAAGTCTGATTTCTCCATTCTTTTTTCTCACTGGGACCAAATTGGCCACCCATTCAAAATACCTCAAAGGAATGATAATTGTTTCATCTAAAAGATTTTTTACCTCTTTCTCCATGACAGGAAGCAACATAGGATTTATTTGCCTCAACTTTTGCCTGAAGGGTTTGGTCTCTTCCTTTAATGGGATCTTGTGCTCTATAATGTTGGTGTCATAAGTTCCGATATCTTCATAAGTCCAAGAAAACAGATCAGCAAATTCCTTTAACAACTTCGTATATTCTTCCCTCTTCTCTCTTGATAGGCTTCTTGACAACTTGAAATATTTTGGATTCTTTTATGTGCCCAAATTGCACTCAGTTATGTCAAGATCATTAGTAGACACTTTTCCCTTCACTACCACATCATTTCCATCAAACAATCTTTCCAAAGGAACTAGTCCTTTTGGAATGTGATTGCTAGGTAGCTGCACAATATGATGATTAGCGATTTTATTAAGGAAAACATCAGCATGAGGATTAATTTCAGAATCATGATCCTGATCAATGTGTAATGAAGAAAATTCATCAACAGTCATCAACAGTCTCGAGGAACTTTTTAAGTTCTAGATCATCTTCGAACACCTACCAATATTTTACATTGTTTGGTATAGAAGGCCTGTACTTGACTTCTACATCATACTTGAGTTTAGGTGGTATTGGGATTCTGAAATTGCTTGCTGATACAACCAAATAATCATCCATGGTATTCTCTTCTCTAGGAATAAATGAAATGTTAAAAGTTGAGAAAAAACTGTCCACTAAGTCCCACACTTCTTTCCTGTAAGATCTAAGCCTAGGGTTCTTTGTTTGATACAGATTTTTAATTTGATGGACTATTAATTCAGCATCCCCAAATATTGATAGCTCTTCTATCCCCATGTCTTTGGCAGCCCTCAGTCCCAAGACAAGAGCTTCATACTCTGCCACATTATTAGTAGTTTCAAATTCTAGTTTGTATGACACATATATAGTCTCTTGAGCCGGTGATACGAAGAACACTCCATCACCAACACCTTCCTTAGAAGAGGCTCCATGAAAGAACATCTTCCAAATAGAGGTGGTTAGAGGAGACTCCTCACAAAAGGTAATAGATTTTTTTTTGATTTCAAGAGGAGTTTTAGGAGCGTCAGTGAGCTGCAAAATGCTAGATCCCAAATCGGTATCAAAAGAAAAAACATGATGATTTGTGGGGTTTTCTTCATCACTAATGATGTAAGCCAATTGAACTTCCTTGTAAAGTCTTCTATTCTCTCCCCGCAGAATGAAAACAATAGCACATGAGAGATCCATCTGCAAGGTTCCCCCAAGTCTTTTTATCCAATACCTTAACAAGAGCATTCCAAACTTGGGGGGAACATCAACCACTACGATATCCATGACTATGCTTTTCATGGGCAGTTGAAATAGAATCACAACCAAATCCTTAATGACTCCAAGACACTTCACTTTCATGGAGTCAAAAGAATATAAGTCATGGTAAGTCTTTGTGATTTCTAACCCAAGTTCATCCATAACAGTTTTTGGCATGATATTGTGGGATGCCCCTGAATCCATCAAACAATTATGCAACACCTTATCATGAATATTCAATGATGTATAGAAAGGAGGGGATGAATCATCTCCATCTTCTATCAATGGACCCAAGATCACTGTTGGTTTTTCATCTTGCAAATTTACTAGATTAGTGGCACTTGGAGAGGCTTCGGGTTGTAACATTTTGGAGAGATATTTCTTAAATTCTTCATTTTTTATTAATTCCAAAAAAGGTAGAGGGATATTTATTTTTTGGATCTCATTCTCAAAACCGAAGGAAGAAGAATACTTCAGGATTTCTTTGGTTTCAGGACTAGGATTTATGATCAGAACTTGTGGACTTTGAGTGTCTTTTTCCTTACTGCTAACTGTCACAGCCTTGACAGAATTTTATTTTTGGGCAGGTTGATTAGGAGCATCACTTTTTTCTTCATTCTTCTTGGATCTCCGATTATATCTATTAGTACTTTCTTTTTATTTCTCTCCCTTACTTAATTCATTTATCTAGATATCCATCAAGGATTGTTCATAAGCAGATTGAGTCAAGTGAGGGGATGGGGATGTGTCACCTAAGCAATGAATCTCAGGATCAACTTCTTCCTCCTCTCCTTCATCAAAAACTAGGTTGTTCTGTAAAGGAGTTTGTACCCTTTGATCATCTCTCTCTCTGTTTCTGGGATCTCTGGGAAGGATTTGGGGAGCATTATTTGGTCTCCTGAATTTACCTCTGTTATCAGTATTTTGAGTATTTTTGTAGGTCTGTTTTCCTTCCAATTTTGATTTATCTATCTCAGTAGAAAGGGATTTTACTAATTTGGTGAGCTCCTGCACTTGAGGATGAACAGTATGGGAGTCAAAAGTTGAGGCTTCAGTTCTGCTTTTTCTTCTATTTCTATTAGATTTCCCTCTGAGTTTATCAGATGCCACTATGTTGGATTCTACCTCCAAGGATGCATCTTGCATATGAACTAAGGAGGTTGATCTTCTTTCTCTTAGTAGAAGGAAAAACTCGAGGTCAAAGGCACTGGCATAAGTAATTTTTGCAAAGGTTTCGGTGGGTTTTATCTCATCAGGAATCTTATTGTACATTTTGTTAAATCTTTTATAAAATTCAAAGACAGACTATCCTTCTTTCCTTTTTAGGGATCCAAATTTAGTGATGTAGTACAAAAAGTCCTTTTTGTCGCCTCAGTGCCTCAATAAGGCTTCGTCTAATGCTTCAATGCAAGTAATGGATCCAGGGGCCAAACCCCTAAACCACTTCCTAGCCTCAACAAAAAGGTTTTGGACGAAAACCCTCATCCACACATCCTCATTTTCAATGTTTTGATTATCTGCATAGCTGTAGAAAGCAACAAGATGTTCCTCAACAGTTATATCTTCTTCTCCTGTAAACTTGGGCATATATTTCAAATAATCTCCAGGAGGGAGATAATTCACTGGCTGAGGTAAGACAAGAGGAGAGTATCTTGCAGCCACTATGACATCCATCCTATTTGCAAGGGGTTAACAACTGCCATTTGGTTTTGAACTCTTGGTGAACAAGGAGGAGAAGGAGACTTGACTGTGTGCAGATCAGGAGAAGAAGGAAAGTATGAAGGGGGGGTTTCAATTTTCACAGCAGAAGGATGATTCTTGGAAGAAGATGGTAAATTCTGTAAAGAAGATGAAGTTTCCACTTCTTTGGCAGCATAAATTTTAACAGGAAGTGGGGTAGCAAAGCCTAAAGTAGGGAAATCTTCAAAACTATCACGACTGAAACACTTTTCAATGTCAGGGGAAGAAAAAATGTCAATGATTTCTTCTTTCAAAACAGTTTCAATAGAAGAGTATTCGACAAGAAACTCTTCAAAAACAAGTTTCTTGGATACTTTAGCAAAAGGTAAAGAAAGCTTACTTGATATAACAACTAGAGTATCAAGAGTGGAATCAGGCAACTGAGCAGAAGCACTTGTAGTAGTAGCATATATTTTTTTTGGGAGGCTTTTCCCTTCTTGATTATTTTCTTTGGGTCAGCCTCAGATGGAACCAAAGGTAGTTGTGGATTTGATCTCGTATGTCTGCCTTTAGGTGCCAGAGATGAAACAATGGATT
Organism: Picea engelmannii; assembly: GCA_009831015.1. NCBI lineage: Eukaryota > Viridiplantae > Streptophyta > Pinopsida > Pinales > Pinaceae > Picea > Picea engelmannii. The sequence goes on along the minus strand of ML783145.1, from coordinate 463,335 downwards.
CCCCAGGTGCAAGCTGCAATCTTCAAGATACTAAGTTCTAATGCACCTTTAGAACTAGTAAGTTGTGACGTTTAATCCCAGGGAAAAGTATTCAAATTGTCTTTGGAAACGACGCCAAGAATTTTAGCACTAGGAATCACCTTCAGATTTCATGGAAGGCAAGCCCAATACCCATCAGGTTATATGTGAATGTAAAAGAGTTTTGAGGGGTCAAATGGATAAGACTCAAGATGATAATGTTCCAAATCAGAAATTAGGGCTAGAATGCATGATCAATCAAGGTCTTGGATAAATTCAATTAGTAATTGGGAGTAAGTATGAACAGAGGGAATACTTTAGTGGGAGGAATGTAGGGGTTACTGTAAACATCAGGTCTGCAAACACCATAAGGAAGAAAGACTCTTAACACAAGATCTTCTTGTGTTCAGAACTTAAGGACAGTAAAGAAACATCATGATAATATAATAATCAAACATACATCATAATATCACCACAACCATTCATGTGAATCATTCAAAGCACGAACACTTTAGCATCAGAAGCAAATAAGCTGAAAGAGTAGTTGATTTCTATTAACCAAGATGTCTCAAATCAAGTACATAACCAATTCACAGTAACTTCATCAAAATATTACAGTATAAGGGATCCTTGCTCAACCATTCGAACCTACTAAATCATTTCATCTATCTATTTATAACAAAGAGGGAGGCAACAGCTGGAGGTGCGAGCTGGCCTCCTTCCCATGAAAATCTCTAAGAATTTATTTCATCTAACAACTTGACTAACAACCTATGCTATAAAATAGGAAAGTGTTGGTGACTAATCCAACCAATCTTCAAACTAACTTGATCTCCCTTTGGTGTGCAACTCCTTGTTTTCCACGTGTCCTTCAGGGGCATGTGGCTGTCATCATGCTTCCAACTGTTGTTTATGTAATTCTCTCCATCATCATCTATCCAAAAATTGTTAGCTCGACCCTCCTGGATTCCTGGTATCTGTTGGTAGCATATTTGGGTAGCATTTTGAGTAGCACACTTCATAGTGTCTTCACCAAATTTCATGAGATTCTGTAGCTCAACCTTTAGTCTCTGCGAGATTTAAGTAGCGAATTTTGGTAGCGCCACTCTGGTGCATTTCTGTGCAAATTTCGTCTCTGCCAGAAATTCGGTAGCGAATTTAGGTAGCGCCCACTGTGTGTCTCTGTGCAAATTTTAGGTAGCGCCATCAAAATACGCAGCACCTCCACTTGGACATGTGCAGAATGAGTAGCAACCTTGAGTAGTAGCAACACCATTAGCTTTAGGTGATTCAACAACATTGTAGGTAGCAAACTAGTGGAACACCAAAAATAGACTATTTCGTAGCACCATAGTGCTATGGAATGTCTGCATTATTAATGTTAAAGGAGTTAATTCTTGACAAAAATCCCAAAACAATGAACAATAATCACTTAGAAGCATGTATAGGTGGAAGTGGTAGTATTTCAACAATAGTTTATCCTCACAAAAAGGAACCATCTTCAAAAATGGGGCTCACCTTTCACCAACTACTTTATTACCCTAACACTTAACCTGACACTCTTTCTTGAAGAAGGAGGATCCTCCTTTGGCACAACAGGCTTCTTCCTTTTAGTAGTGACAGGATTCTTCAATGGCTCTATGCTCTCCTTGGTTGTTGGTGTCTCCTTTTCAATAGCAGCTTCAACCAATACCTGCAAGTTCCTTTGAGCCACTTCATCTTGAAAATGTTGCAACTCTGCTTTGAGCTTCCTATTCTGAGACTAAAAGCCCATGTTCTGCCTGTAAAGGTTTTTGAGTTTCATATGGAGAGGTTGGGCCTTTATTACTGCAAATATTGCCAGGTCAAGAGTGTGGTTGTAGCCATCCATGAGTTCTTTCATCTTAACCTTGTCAGACATGGATTTTGTTTTCAACTGAGCCACCTCCTTCCTAGCATCCCTAAGTTGCCTGATTAATCTTTTGAATGTCTGGCTGTCAGGTGGAGTAGTGACATGAACAGTCTCAACATGATTTTTCATGGTCTCCTCTTCCTGCTGCTTATGAATTTCCCTGTCTGTCTCATCAGGCTTCTTGATAACTTTGTCTTTATCTTTCTTCTTTTGCACATGGGTTTCTTCTTTCTACTCCATAGGATTTACAATGCCTTTACCTTTCTTATTTTGTAGGGTAGAGGCTTTTGGTAGGGATTGTTCTTCAACAACCTCTTTAGGAGCTAATGATCTTGTGAAAGGTTTCCTAACCTTGGTACTAGCTGCTGGAGGAGATGAGGAGAAGTGTAGCTTCTCTCCTTTATTTGTTGTAGTTTTAGTAGTAGAAGGGACTTCTTCTCACTCTAGTGGAGGAGGGGGTGAAAGTTATCTCTATGGAGAATGATAAGCCTCCTTGATGGCCTTTGAATCATGAGCAGGAACTCTTCCCTTTCTCTTCTTGCTGGTACCTGCTTTAGTAGCTCTGGTAGATGGTGAAGGGCTTGCTATCTGCGACTGAGGAGTAGCTGCTATATCAACCTTAAAATGAGATGAAATAATGAAATTTTCCCATGAGATATCTTTCTTATCCAACTCTTCAGAAACCAACATTCTAATCAATCCAGAGTGAAATATGCTAGTATCCACAGTCTTAGACTTGGATTGAAACATGTCTAACATTTTTCCTATTCTCCTTATCAAATAGTAGGGAATGTTCATTTCAATTTTGCCAGTAAAATGCAGCAGAAGCCTTATATGGTACTGGTATAATGTGTTGAACCTCCCTTCACATGTAGAGTATCTCTGAATGATCCTCAATATCTTGTCAAACTGCTCAATCAGTTGATTCCTAGGCACACCTTTAGACAAATCACCATATTGATGCTCAGGCTTAAGGAAGTCTTTGGCATAGGCTGCATTCAAAGCCATGGATTTAAACCATTTCTCACCTGTGATAGGGATTCTTGTTGCAGATGAAATAGAGGCCTCAATCACCTCAAATTCTAAATCCCCTACCTTGGTCTTCCGTCCATCAAAATGTAAGGAAAACTACCTTGTCACCTCAGGATGACCTCTTTGCATATTCTGGCAGAAAGAGAGGCATCCCACTCTTTGAAAAACTTCTCTTGCCATGGGCTCGGTCTCAAAAAGATGCATATCCACAGGTTCAATTCTAACTATCTTGCCCCCTTTGTGTGACTTCTGCATCCGAGGAGTCTCCATAGTTTAGGATGCAAGATTCTTATGGAAATGGGGTGTTAATAACTAGGAGGACCTAAAGTCAATCTTCAAATGGACAAGGCTGCACTTTTACAAGAACTTCCCTTAAACCAGACTTATTGTTAGTAAGCTAAAACTTGGTTGTGGAAATCCCTCCCTTGGATTTTTACAGGTATGAATACTTAGAAAAATGAGAGGATAAATTGTAATTGGCCTTTGAAACTGGGTAGAAAATGCTTGACTTAAGTGTCAGAGGAGGCAGGGGAGAAAGAGTGTGGTTAAGAAGGGCCTCCAGGTAGCGTACTGCATATGCAACGGATAGAAATGCTTGAATGTTGTGAGCTTAGTAGCTATGGTGGGAAGATGTATCAGACTTCGACATGCAGGTAGTGAAATTTACAAGTTTTAAAGAAGGGGAGACAAGGATAGAATGGTGTGAGGAAAAATTCTCCTTCAACTATGCAAGCCCGATAATCCAAAACTCTGAGCGCTAACTCTCTTTGAAAATTATGTGCAGAGGAGGAAACACAGGATACCTGTGGAATAAAATCTGTATGAAGTCTGAGCGAGATTTTAGGAAGAGGTCACGAACATCCCGGGGTCCGAATCTACCTCAACATCGGATCTGGTAGCATTGTTGTCGACTGGTCAAAACTGGGAGTTTGCAGAGTGCAACAGTCTTGAGTTTTTCAAAAATCACAAACTGTTATCAAAGCTCGTAAATACGAGATCTTGAAGGCATATTTAACCAACTCCTGGCGCTGAAAAAAAGGAAAATGACATCAATGCTGTAATCATAGATCATGGTGGAAAATGATGAATGGGAAAGGCGCTAGAAAAAATCATGATGAGTGGGCAGCGCTCCATTCAAAATATGATTGGACAGGTAAGCAAAGGACAACAAGGCAGGGCTACGAGGGCATGAGTGAGGAAATGACCTGTCAAATCAAGCTATTCGTGAAGTGCATTGATCCTAGTGAAAAATCATGAGGGGGATCAAAGTCAAGTCATGAACAAAAATGGTCCTAGGTCCAAATTCGAATGAGGATCAAAACATAAGTCATGACTCAACACTTTATTTATCAAGGGGGTCCGAACAAACACATTTTTTTAAAAGGGGTGAAACTAAAAAAATTAAAATCTAAGGCTTAGGAAAAGATGAAAACAAACTTAAAACCCAAGGTAACCTAGTGTGATAACACTAACCATTCAAAGACAATTAGACGAATAAGTTATTTATGAAATTTGACGAACCTCCCTAAAAAATAGGGAGGTTCCATTATATTTTCTACGTAAACTATGGGTTGAGTTTATAAAGGGATGTTATGTCAATTATTTTTTACATTGGTGAATTCCAAGGGGTTTCTCTGGGATCTACTCAAGATCAAGAGAGAGAAAAGCATGATTCATTGAGAGGGTTTCCCCTTCCTAGGCATATGCTTTACAAGCCCCCTTACAAACTGTTGATATTATGGTAGCTGGGGGAGGTATTAACCTCCACGTGTAACCTTCGACAAGACTAGAATATTCTAGGAAGCAAGAGAAACCCTAAAACATTGGAAGACAAGTCGGCTCAAGAGGATATTTAATATTGAGTTATTAGCTTCCATAAAGAGAAGTCGGCCTAGTCAAGTGAGATAGAGCAGTATAATTAGAGGGCGCTAGAGCTCATTTTTCACTCACTCACTCACAACTGCATAAGGGAAAGAAGTGCGCATAACTGGAGGAAAGTTGCAGCTGCAGTAGTAGTGGCTTGGTCTCTTGGTTATTGTTTGGACTTTGTGCTTGGTCTTTGGTTATTCTTTCTTGGTGAGCTATCCTTGGAGAAAGGTGCGCCACCTTGGTTGGCTATTGGTCTGCTTCTAGAATTATTTTTCTATGAAGGTTAAGGTGCTTGGGGGTGGCCTTTGTGTTTATGGTTGGGTTAAAATATTACTATATTTTCTATGGTGAAACAAGAACACCTATTTTTCTAACAAGTTATGGGCCCACACTATCTTTGGACAGTCTAACCACTGGAAGATAGATTGGGAGGATTTTCTCAGTTGCAGTCGGAGTTTTGCTCCAACAACAAAACCCTAACCCTCTTATTGAGGCACCTTAAGTGAAGAGCTTGACCTAATTCTTGGTTAGCCTAGTGTGCCCTATCCTAGTGCACCTCCTGGTACTCTCAGCAGGCCAAGGCATCAAGTTTGATTTGTTGGTCAAAGTCAAAGGTTGACCAAGTCAAAGCAATCGTGACTTACTCTATGAATTGAAAAAACAAGTTAGAAGGGGATTCTAACTTCAAAGCATGGAAGACAAGGATTGACCTCATCCTTGCCAAGAATAAAGTGGTGGATATCTTAAAAGGGAAGATTATGGAACCATAGTTTGAAGCAAGAAAAGAGAAGGAACCTTAGAATGTTGCAGTTATGGAGAAGTTCAAGGACAATGAAACCAATGCTATGAGAATCATAGTGGACTCTATAAAGGACCATTTGATGCCCTTCATTTCTCACCTTGACTCATCTAAGTAGATGTACGATGCCCTAACTAACCTCTTCTCAGTCAGAAATATTGGACAAGTGATGAGTATGAAGAATGAACTCCGTGACATGAAAATGAATGATGATGACAACATAACATCATACTTGGTAAGAATCTATCGGTTAAGAGATCAACTACAAGCTATTGAGGAAATCATTTCAGAAAAGAACTAGTAAATATAGTACTCAATGGCCTTCCCAAGACATGGGATGCATTTGCTGAAAGCATGAACACAAGAACATAGTATCCCACATTTGAATAACTTTGGACTTGTTGTGCACAAGAAGAATCAAGAATTAACACAAAAGAGAAATCCCAAAAGAAAGATGATGATCAAGCCTACACAACAAAGTTCAAGAAATTCAAGAATAAGAAGAAGTTTGACTCAAGGAAGAAACCAAATCAAGAAAAGGATATGTCAAAAATAGAATGTTTCAGCTATAAAAAATATGACCACTATAGGAACCACTATCCTGAGTTAAAGAAAATGAAGGAACCACACGAAGCAATAGTTGCCGAAGAAAAAGAACCCTTAAAGAAAGTCAAGCAGGATGAAGCAGATTTCTTCTTCTAGTCAAGATAATAATATTCTTCTGTAACATAGTCTTTGTACATACCATGTTTACATAGTTCCTGTACATATCATGCATATCTATTTCTTAGAATATAATATGGTCAGTGAAACAACACCTATGGAAGAATAACAACACAAGGATTATTATTACGATGATTACTAATCAAATAATGTATCTGAAAAGGGATGAAGTACGTTGACAATATTTGGTGGCAATTCCTGTGGAAGCTATTATATAAGTAACAACTACCAGATGGGACACAATCAGAATCAAACTTGAAGAGACCCAGAAGGAGTCATACCATAAATAATTCAGTAATTAAGAGGAAACTAGAATAAGACTCGTGACACTTTACAAAAATAAATAAGGATGCAGACATAAGCATGGACTCTCTCGAATGGAGGGAGCTGTCTGGAGAATTTCAAAAGAAGAGAATGCATTTAGGCATGAAGCCGAGATTAGGAGGGAGCTAATCATAAATGATATGATCTAGTGAAGAAGAATCTGTAAATACTATGTAATATATGTCCATGTAGCATCCATGATAAGAAACACATGTTCAATTTGACTCTAGAAGAATCTTTTCTTCGAAAATAAGCCTTGAGTATCCTTGGTTGTCCATCTACATTTCTATGACGAAAGGAAGAAATTGAAATCTTCAGGAAGGAAGGGAATGGAATCTATAGAAGACTCCATGGACCCCAAAGTTAAAGAGGAACATGAGGAAGAACATAAATATTCCAAGAAAGAAAGAAAATCCATAACAACCAGTTATTATACCGAGAATCATAAGACTACCATCATGATTTGAACCCACTAGAAGCAATCAAGCAGAAAAAATGAAAGGAAGTTGTGATGAAGAACAATATATGTAAGAAATTATGAATGGAAGTATTGATAGATATAAGGCGAGATTCAAAACTAGAGGGTTCTCCCAGAAGGAGGGAGAAGACTATGATGACATCTTGTTCCAGTAAACCAGATACATCTCTATCTGAGCCATTATATCCCTTGCAGTATCCATGGATTGGAGTTTACATCACTTTGATGTAAAAGACTATTTTTCCCAATAGAACTATTAGGGAAGAATCTTATGTAGAGAAACCTCTAGGTTTTGAGGTATATTAGAAAGAGACCCATGTATGCAGATGGAAGAAGTGTATATATTCAAGTAACTTGATGCAAAGTATCTCATGTACAACAGAAGCTTGGCGAAAACTTCCTATGATAGAGAAAGTGTATCATAATGGTTCCTCAGTAGTTTGAGATGATGGATTGCAAATCCATGGAAAAATCCCATGATGATAGATCTGAAGAAGTTGAGAGACTCCGATATAATAGACATGTCCTTGTATCGACAATTAAATGGCTCGTTAATGTATTTGGAGAATACTCAGCTGGATATTTTCTTTGCTGTGAAAATAGTTCCAAGTGGAGCCTAACCATGAGAATTGAATAATTGCACAGCATGCCTTCAAATGTTTTCGTGGGATGTTTGAGTTATGATATACAACTGCATGGATTTATCAATTCAGATTAGGCAGGGAGTGCAAATAGAAGAAGAAGTGCTTCTTGGATATGTTTTAGTTTGAGATTTTCCACAATAACATGGGCTAGTAGGAAACAAAATTATGTTGCACTCGGCACTGCAGAAGCAAAATATATTGTAGCTTGTGATACTTGTATGGAAGCAGTGTGGCTCCGTAAGTTGGTTTCTAGATTGTATGATCAGGTGTTGGATTCAACCGTGATATATTGTGATGATCAGAGCTGTGTGAAGATTTTAGAGAACCTGATGTTCCATGACAGGTTGAAACACATTGAGATCAAGTATTATTTTCTTCATGATAAAGTCCATAGGGGAGAAGTGGTTCTCCAATATATCTCCATAGATGAGAAAATAACAAATATTTTGGTAAAGCCTCTGTCCAAGATGAAAAGTTTGCGTACTTAATGGATAAGATGGGGATCGTGGAAGCGAATTCCTTATTGAAAAAGGAAGTGATTACTCCTAGGTTGTGAGGGAGCACTGATATGTTATTTATTTATGTATAATCATTTTCTAGTTCGAAAAATGCTCCAGGTTGGGTAGTTCCTTTCCAGTCTGGAAAGTGGTTTGAGATTTCTAACGGAAAATCATTTTCTAGTTCGGAAAATGGTCCAGATCAGACAGTAATTTTCATAATGAAAATGGTCCGATAGATTGTTGATGTACCATAGACATTGAGTCCCCTTGTGGCCAGTGTGGGGGAATAGTCTACGACAACCATTCCTCTTGGAAGTTACTCTGAGTATTGGTCAAGTAGAATGGTCCGCCTTGGTGGGAAGTCAATCTTTCGAAGTTCACAGTTGTGAGCAGTTTCAAAGAGTTTTATGTTTGGGAGGTTGGTGCAGGACAATCATTTCCTTGGGAAATGGTCCGGACAGTCATTCCCTAGGGCATAATTATTATCTCCAGGCTGCACTATGATTAGTGCTAGAGGAATGGCCCAGTTAGGTGAATGGTCTAGGTTAAAAAATCAGGGACATTCATTCCCTAGGGAAGACTCATTCTCTCCAGGTTGCATCGTTATTAGTGCCGAAGAAATGGCCCAGTTAGGTGAAAGGTCCAGGTTTATAAATTAGGGACAATTATTCTTCCGTGCTTGAGAAGAATAGTCTAGATACCCATGATTGATTCTTCAATTTTTGAAGGCATATGCTCTTCCAAATCTCACAGATGTGAGTGGAAGAATGGCCTAGATGACTCAAGTTTTATCATAATATTGTTTATGCAGGTTGATATCAGATGATATGATTGTTGAAGAGACTGTATGTCTCTGGATAGTAGTTGTATGCTACTGTGGTGGATGTGATCCACTGGTAGTGATTGTATGTCACTGGTTAGTATCGGTGTGCTACTAAGAGTGGTTGTGTACCACTATATAATAGTTATATACTACTATGAATAGACACAATTCTTTTCTATTGGATGGCATTGTTTTGATTTCCATGGAGACTATCTAGTTGGATAGTGATGATGGTGCTCATGATTTGATCATGAGATAGTCTGTGTGGCTATGATGATGCTACCGGTTGAATGGTATGTTTGTGCTCAAGACCATTTCCTTTAATACCTCCATAGCTAGGAGGGAGTGTTGATATTACGGTATTTGTGGGAGGTATTAACCTCCACGTGTAATATTTGACAAGACTAGAATATTCCTGGAAGCAAGAGAAACCCTAAAACGTTCGATAATAACCCTAGAAGACAAGTCAGATCAAGAGGATATTTAATATTGAGTTAGTTTATCTCAAGTTGAATCCATAAAGAGAAGCCGACCAAGTCAAGTGAGATAGAGTAGTATAAATAGAGGGCGCTAGAACTCATTTTTCACTCACTCACTCACAACTGGATAAGGACAAGAAGTGTGCATGACTGGAGGAAAGCTGCAGTTGTAGCAATGGTGACTTGGTCTCTTGGTTATGGTTTGGACTTTATGCTTGGTCTTTGGTTATTCTTGCTTGGTGCACTAGCCTTGGAGAAAGGTGTGCCACCTTGGTTGGCTATTGGTCTTCTTCCAGAATTATTATGTTTATGAAGGTTAAGGTACTCGGGGGTGGCCTTTGTGTCTATGGTTGGGTGACAGTATTTCTATATTTTCTATGGTGAAACGAGAACACCTATTTTTCTAACACTAACCACCTTAGCTTAGATACAAAAATCATGAGACTAGTACTGCGATGTCCACTCTGATATGCAATATACTTTAACATAGTGTATTTGTCACAACATCCCATTGGGATCCATATATAGATGAGGTTAGTGTTGGAAATTTGTTGTACTCTTTGTAGGTAGACTTTGTCTCTGTAAATGTGTTGAACTTGCACATAATAGATCTAGCTAAACAATGATACACACATTTGCAGAGAAAATTGGAAAAGGAAGAAGAAGGAGAGAAAGAATAGAAAGAATTCTCATTAACCGTTGTGAATAATGAATAATTTACACATGATATACTCTGTATAACTCAATGAGTTCAACTTGAGGTGAACCAAGTCACCATAGTGGTGGTCTAGAGTGATATGGACACACACCAGCAATTACGAGAGTGAACTGCTACCTATTCTAGTCTCTCAGGTAGTTACGGGAGTGAACTACCACCTATTCTAGTCTCTCAGGCAGTTACGAGAGTGAATTGCCACCTAGTTGAGTTAACTAGTCAACTAGTCTTCAGTTAACTGTCTGACCAGAGAGTAGTGAGGAGTTCACTCAAGGAATCAAGGCTAATGTGCCACTTTGGTGATGATACCAAGGCAAGGTCGAATTAGCATGGTGATGATCCCAATGTTGCATGGTGATGATCCCAATGCAACATCTAAACTCAACTGAACTAGTCAAATTGAAGTGTGAACTGAAAGAGAATATTCTCCGGGTGGAATATTCTCTCCTAAAATATAGGAGACTGGATAATGACTAATTATGACTAATAAAGAAATAAAAACCTTAGGAAAAAGAAATCCTAGGTGTGTGTGAAGTAACTCCAACACCCCCCTTGAACATCACTATGGTGAAAATAAAGATTGGGTCTCGGCAACAAGGCCATGTTAGGTACCCAAGTACAAAAGATACACTGAAAATAAAGTGAGGGAAGAGGGAAAACCTCATGGGAAAAACCCCCCCTCAAGGTACAATGTATGTAAAAAGAAGAACTATAGTTGCTAGGCAATTGTGTCCTTCACTCCAAGATGACCTCGCAGAGAATGGAATTTCTGCTCAGTGAAGGTCTTGGTGAAAATGTCTGTCGTCTGTTCTGCAGAAGGAAAGAACTATAACTCGATGATCCCCTCGTGTACTAAGTCCTGGATGTAGTGCATGCGAATCTTGATGTGCTTCGTTTGCTGCCTCTGAACTGGATCTCTGCAGAACTTCAGAGTGCTCCAGTTGTCACACCAGATGACGATCGACCGATGAAACTGAATGCCCAACTCAGTGAGAAAATGTTGTAGCCACACAGCCTAAATGGTTATGTTAACTACCCCTCTATACTTTGCCTCGGCTGAAGATAGAGCAATGGCAACTTGCTTCTTTCTCGACCAATTGATAGGCCTAGAACCAAGACTGAGTGAGTAACCAGATGTGGACTTGCGATCAATGCTATCGCCAGCCCAGTCGGAATCAGTAAACCCAATGAGATATAATGTAGAGTCTGCTTCATAATGAATCCCAAAGGTGATGGTGCCCTGTACGTATCGAAGGATACACTTTGCATCTTTCCAATGTAGCTCATGCGGCTCCTGCATGAACCTGGAAACTACGCCAACTGCATATGAGAGGTCTGGTCTAGAGTGTGTGAGATACAACAAGCTCCCCACTAACTATCTGTACAATGTGTTGTCAACTAGTGGAGTCTCCTCGTCATCCTCAAGTTTGACTCCTGATAGGAAAGGAGTTGGAGCAGACTTGCAGTCTTTCATGTGAAATCTCTCAAGGAGATCTCGTGCATACTTGGCTTGAGATAGTTTGATGCCTGGTGCATCCTGATTGATCTCAATTCCAAGGAAAAAGTGTAGTGGACCCATGTCCGCCATCAAAAACCTGTCATGAAGAATCCTCTTGACTCCAGCTATCACTGAAGTCGAGCAACCGGTGATCATCAAATCATCGACATACAGAACTAAAAGTAGAAGTGAATCAACTGTCCTGAGCATGTATACATTTGGGTCTGATTTACAACGTACAAAGTTATGTGACAACAGGTAGGAGTCTATCTTGGCATACCATGCCCTCGGAGCCTGCTTGAGGCCATAAAGTGACTTCTTTAGTCAACTGACCAAAGATGAGTCTTGCATAAATCCCTACGGTTGCTCCATGTAGATATCCTCAGAGAGATCACCGTGAAGAAATGAATTCTTCATGTCCATTTGATGGACTTCCCATCCCTTCGCTGTCGCAATGGAAAGTGCCAATCATATGGAATCCATCTTCGCTACTGGAGCGAAGGTCTCATCATAGTCAATACCATGAACCTGCTGAAAGCCTTTGGCAACAAGCCTGGATTTGTATCTACTGATTTGTCCATCCGCTGCGCTCTTGGTCCTGTAGGCCCATTTGCATCTGACAAGTTTCCTCCTAGAAGGAAGGGGAACCAGATCCCAAGTCTGGTTCTCGAGGAGGGAGTTGTACTCCTCCTGCATGGTGGATTCCCAAAAGGGATTTCCAGCAGCCTTTCCATAAGATTATGGATCTGAAGACTGAACCAAGAAAATATGCCTGGAAGGAAATGGTTCAGTGGCAGTGAGTGCAATAGGAGGCTCCTCGAAATCAGATCGAGTCCTCCTAGTATCGGATGGATCATCTACGAGATCCCCTGCATCCTGAAGAGTACTCTGTGCCCACTTGGGCCTCCTCTCTGGCTCTGCAACTGCATCCGGATGCTTTGACTTTTCATCCGATTGTACTGACTCTGAATCTGAATCCGAATCCTCCGAGTTCTCTGAATCAAAACTCTCTTCTGAATAAGAGTCTACATGTGCATGCTCATCATCTCGAATATGTGGAAGAGTGAAGGTGTCTGCATGCGGCTGTTGAGGTACATGCGAGAAAATTTCCTCGAATTGGACACTACGATCAATCATGAGTCGGTATGAGGAAAGATCAATAAGCCGATATCCCTTCACACTGTCAGGGTATCCAACAAAAATGCACTCAGTTCTCTGTGGATTAAGTGCCTTCCTCTTTTAAGAGGGAATGTGGGCCCATGTACGAGAACCAAAAATGAAAAAGTGGGTCACTTCAGGTTTGAGGCCACTCCAAGCCTCGTAGGGGGTCTTATCCTTGACAGATCTATGGGGAGATTTGTTTTGGATGTATGTTGCATAGTTAAGTGATTCGACCCATAGTCTTTGTGGTAGTGACTTTGCATGCAACATGCAAGATGGCATCTCCTTTAGAGATCGGTTTTTCCGCTCAACAACTCTGTTTTGTTGCAGAGTGTAGTAAACTGTATGCTACAACTGAATCTCTGCCTCATGGAAAATATTTTTGATCTCATGATTCACATACTCTCCCCCGTTATCAGTTCAGAGGACTTTGATCTTCTTTCCGGACTGTGTCTCAACCAAAGCTTTGAAATCTTTGAGGTGTTGAAAGACCTCGGATTTTTGCCTGAGAAAGTAGATCCATGTAAAACGTGAGAAATCCTCAAAAAAAATGAGAACAAACCTAGCTTTGTTGATCGATGGATGCGTAAAAGGACCCATGAGGTCACTGTGAATTAGATCTAAAGGTGCGGAAGCTCGCTGAGACTTTCCCTTGTCGAATTTCTCTTGAGGGTGTTTTCCGAGAACACATCCCTCACATACTCCCTTGGAGAAATGGATGTCTGGTAGACCATCAACTAATATGTGCTTGCTAAGCTGTTGCATGTATCTGAAATTCAAATGTCCAAACCTTTCGTGCCATATCCTACTACTTTCATCAGCATGAGTAAGTAGTAAAGCAAAATCAAGTTCAATGAATTCAGAAAATGTATACAATCTAGACTGATGATTTACCTCACCCGTAGCAACCTTGGAGTTGGTTTGCATGTCATAGATTTCCACGGCATTTGGTGTGAATATGACTTTATTTCTGGTGCCAGAATTCGTCATTTGATACACAGAGAGAAGGTTGACAGAAAGCTTGGGAACATGCAGCACGTTCTCAAAACTTCCATTGGTGAGTTCAATCCTTCCTTTGCCGGTGACTTCGACAGAAGAGTTGTCCCCCATCAGAATAGGAGGACCTTTGCATGCATCCAAAGAAGAATAGACTGCTTCTGAGGCAACCATGTGATGTGATGCTCCTGAATCTACGATCCAAGCATTGGGAGAGGAGTTGATTGCAATCAAGGCATGGCTAGAATTGTCTTTCTTGGAATTTGGATCTTCTGACTTCTTCTTCTTTGCACCCTCGGGGATGCGATCTCCAAGGTTGTTTTTCTGAAGTATCTGAGACATCAGATCTATTTGTTTTTGCATGCATGCGGATTCCAAATGGAATCCTTTGTGACAATATGTGCATTTCTCTCCTTTTCTCCTTTGGATCTGGAGGCATCGGTGAATGGTTTTGTGTACCCTTCCTTCTTCATATGTGCATGAGATTTCCACTTATATTTTTCTTTAGATTTCTGATATATGTGGCTGCCATCATGCACAGTGAGTGCATGTGCCCTTGGGCCTTTGATTGCGCCCATGTTGATGAGCCTGGTTTGCTCTTGTGTCAAGGATTTGATAAATTCCTCAAGAGAAGGCATCTTCTAGGTGGCTCCAGAGGCGAATCTGACAATATGGAATGTAGATACGAATATTGAGAGTTCAGGACCAAGCTTGGAGAGAATGGTGAGAACCATTTGTTTCTCCTCCTTCGATTTATCAACCCTGCAAGCTTTGAGTTGCGACAGTAAATCCTTGAATTTTGTAAAGAAATCTTGGATATTCTCGAAGCTTTTTGGATCCAATGTGAGCAACGCCACCTCTAGCATGTGTCCCCTCATCTCATCCTATTTTCCAAAGAGCCCTTCCAATATGGTCCAAGCTTCATTGGGAGTCTTACAGGACGATATATGAAAAAGGAGATAGGGAGAAATAAGACTGCAAATTGTTCCAAGTGCCTCATCCATGTGATTTAAGTACTTGGATTTTTCTATGGATGATGTTGGTTCTATATCTGTATTCATGGTTAATCTATACAACCCTCTATATCAGAGATGTATGGCTATTTTCTCCTTCCATGAAAAATAGTTGTAAGGTGTAAGAATGAATTCTTTTTGGAATTCCATTTTTTCGCTGTCTTTGATCTTTTGTACCTGCAAAAAAATTTGGTGTAGCTTTTGCTTAGCAGTCCGTTGGATTTGATACCATGTAAATGTGTTGAAACTGCACAAAATAGATTTAGCTAAACAATGATACACACATTTGCAGAAGAAAGAAGAAAGAGAGAAAGAATAGAAAGAATTCTCATTAACCGTTGTGAATAATGAATAATTTACACATGATATACTCTGTATAACTCAATGAGTTCGACTTGAGGTGAACCAAGTCACCAAAGTGGTGGTCTAGAGTGATCTAGAGACACACCAATAGTTACGGGAGTGAACTTCCACCTATTCTAGTCTCTCAGGCAGTTACGGGAGTGAACTACCACCTAGTTGAGTTAACTAGTCAACTAGTCTTCAGTTAACTGACTGAATAGAAAGTAGTGAGGAGTTAACTCAAGGAATAAAGGCTAATGCACCACTTTGGTGATGATAGCAAGGCAAGTTCGAATTATCATGGTGATGATCCCAATGTTGCATGGTGATGATCCCAATGCAACATCTAAACTCAACTCAACTAGTCAAACTGAAGTGTGAACTGAAAGAGAATATTCTCCAAGTGGAATATTCTCTCCTAAAATATAGGAGACTGGATAATGACTAATTATGACTAATAAACAAATAAAAAACTTAGGAAAAAGAAATCCTAGGTGTGTGTGAAGTAACTCCAATAGTCTCATCCCAATGCAAAGGGGGTCTAGGGAGGGTGTTGGATATAAGACATTGAAAGATTTGGGTCTATTTTGTGCTTCTTAGCCAATGATTTTTTAGCCCATTATAAACTAATTCCAATTAAGGAATTATGGTTGTAACCTAATATGTGTTAACATATTAAGGTTTTGGATGCTGTGAAATACCTAAATACTATATTATGAATGATGAAGTTAACACAATGAGAAAAAGAGAGGTGTGACTCCCAGTTAGGCTAGTTTTTTCGATTAAGGGTTTCTAGGGTAAATCTTGTGTATACTATGTGAATGTGCCATTTTTATTATTATGTTTTAGATTATGTTAGCATTGATTTTCTTGCAAACGTTTATCAAAATATTTAGTTATATTTCCAAGGGTAGGGTCTGTTAGAATATGATTGATGTGCTCGTTTAACCATAAACAATATCACTATTGTCACCCAACCATAGGCTGAAGCCACTCCCGAGCACCTTAACCTTGACAGAGAATCATTCCGGAAGAAAACCCTAGGCTAGATAGCCAAACAAGATAGCGCACCTCTCTCCAAGGATAACACACCAAACATGAGTAACAAGAGTTGATCAGAGAGTCCAAACCATAACCAAGAGAGAGTCCAGGCCAAAACCAAAATCTGCTAGCTATAGCAGCTGCAACGACAACTCTCCTCCAAACTTGTGCACAAACTGGGCAACTGCAGTGCGCACAAGTGTTGCTTCTGCAGTTCTGAGAATGCCTGCCAGAATGAAGACCGACCTCTTATATTTATACTAAAACTGGCAAACTTCCTGGGCTGACTTCTCATTCTGGGTGCCTATTTACTTAGTATATAATATTTCTTTTAGCCGACTTCTTCTCTTGGAGGCTAATAACCTAATTCAAATTATCCTCTTGAGTGGACTTGTCTTCTAGGGTTATTAGCCAACTAATTAGGGTTTCTTCTTGCTTCCAGGAATATTCTATTCTCGTCAGGTTTACACGTGGAGTTAAATACCTCTCGTAGCTACCATAATATCAACACTCCCTCCTATCTAGGGAGGTATTTGAAGGTAATGGTCTTGATCACAAACATACCATTTACCCAGTAGCATCAACATAGTCGTATAGACTACTTCATGACTAGATCATGAGCACCATCATCACTATCAGTGTCATCATCTACATCATCTCTCGAAACAATACTCCATTTGAGTAATTAGACATGATGTTGTATAAGTCACTCACTCCACAAAGTGACACACGGGCCATTCTTCTAATCTGGACATATGTCCTAGAAGAATAAATGTTATGAACTATTTTCCATCTGGGAAATCTCTGTCCATTGATCATCCATCTAGTTGATAATCATTTTCAACACTACTGATAGTCTTCAAGGAGATCAGAACAATGTCATTCAATATAACACAACTGTGTCTATCCATAGTAGTACACAACTACAATCTAGTGGTACACTGCCACACCAAGTAGCATTCAAATACTTGATAAGTGACATATAGTCACAATCAGTGGAACACATCCACTATAGTAGTATACATCTACTGTCCGGAGACATACAGTCTCCATAACAATCATATCATTAGACTGCATAGAAAACATTGTTATGATATATAAATTGAATCATCTGGGCCATTATTCTACTCACATTTGTGATATCTGGAAGAGCATCTTCCCTAAAAAAGTAAAACATCAACGATGAGCTATATGGACTATTCTTCTCAAGCAAGGAAGAATAACTGTCCCGATTTCTGAGCCTGTACCATTCACCTATCTGGGCCATTCCTCTGGCACTAAACAAAGTGCAACCTGGAGAGAATGAATCTTCCCTAGGGAATCTCTGTCCCTGATTGCTCAACCTGGACCATTCGCCTATCTGGGTCATTCCTCCAGCACTAAACAAAGTGCAACCTGGAGAGATTGAATCTTCCCTAGGGAATGACTATCCGAACCATTTCCTAAGGAAATGACTGTCCTACACCAACCTCCAAAACAGACCATTCTTCGAAACTGCTCACAACGGTGAGCTTCGAAATAATGATTGTTTGGCGAGGTAGACCAGTCTTCTTGACCACTACTAAGAATGACCATCAAGAAGAGAGACTGTCCTATACCATTCCCTATGTTAACCACAAGGGGAATCATTGTCTATGGTACATCAACAATCCATCGAACCATTTTCATTACAAAAATGATTGTTCGATTTGGACCATTTTCGGAGCTAGAAAATGGCTGTCTGTCAGAAATATCAAACCACTTTCCGAACTGGAAAGGGAACTACTCATATTGGACCATTTTTCGAATTGAAAAATGACTCTCCATAAATCAATAAAACATGAGTGATCCCTCCCAACCTAGGAGCCATCTCTTCCTTTTTCAATAAGGAAGTCGTCTCCACGAGCTCCAACTTGAGTACACAAACTCTTTCATATTGAACAAAGGCTTTACCAAAATGTCTACTTATCCGCTCATATGTGGATATATATATTGGAGAACCACTTCTCCTTTCTGGACTTCATCACGAATAATTTATTGCTTGATATCAATGTACTCTGGTATTTTCGGAACACTCGTTTTATGAAGGCTTCATATAGCTCTGATCATCATAGTTGAATTCAACTCTTTTGTTTCTTGCTAGATCATAACATCGTGGCAAGGGTCAACCTTGGAACATATCTAAGCGATACTTCTTCTGTCATCATGAGATCTTTGTCATGGATTGGAAATCCATCATCCTTGAGTTCTGAGTAACCATTCTGATACAATATATTTGTTATAGAAGGTTTTTCACCACGCTTCTGCTGTGCATTGGAGCCTCCACACCAAGTTGTTTGAATCCATACAAGATCTTCTTCCATATGCATACAAGGGTCTCTTTCTGGTATACCTCAAAGCCTTGAGGTTTCTCTACATGTAAACTCCAACCCATGATATACTGGCTCATGTAGAGGTATGTCTTGTTTACTGGAACAAGCAATCGTCATAGTCTTCTCCCTCCATCTGGGAGAACCTCTAGTTTTGGATCTCACAATGCTTACATTCATATGTCTTCCATACACTATTCTTCATCACAACTTTCAGTTCCTCTGCTTGATTGCTTTCATATAAGGCTGGTAGTCTTGTGATTCTTGATACAATGACTGGTTGTTCTGGATTTTCCTTCTCTCTTGGAATCTTCATGTTCTTCCTCATGTTTTTCTTTAGCTCTTGGGTCCATGGATCTTTTCTATAGATTCCATGCCCTGAAGATTCTGACTTCTTCCTTTCATCATAGAATCATGTATGTGGATGAACAACTAGGGATACTTTGAGGCTTCTTTTCGAAGAAGGCTTCCTCTAAAGTCAAACTGAACATGTGTTGTTTTTCATGGCTGCCACTATTGATGGGAACATGGATAGATATTTCATCATCTTCAATGTATCATACTATTTAGGATTAGATCCCTCCTAATCCTTGCTTCATGCATGAGTGCATGCTTATCTTTTTGGAATTATGTAATCATCTCCCTCCAACTAAGAGAGCCCATGCTTTCGTCTGAATCCTTATTTCCTTATGCAAAGTGTCATAAGTCTTTTTCAAATTTCCTCTTGATTGCTGACTTCTTTCTGTCTTTTACTTCTTCTAGGTTTCTTCAAGATTGATGTTGATTTCAGCTTATCTTGCGGTTGTTACGCTCATGTAATAACTTCCACATTAATTGTTATCCGGGGTTGTTGATGTAATTCATACTTTCATGTGTATTGTTTGACTTGTATTCATAGTGATAAAAATCCTTATCTTGTTGTTCTTCCATAGGTATAGTTTCTCTTGGAACATATTATCTTCTAAGAAATATGCAAGATATGTACAAAAAACATGGTATGTACAAGAACTATGAAGAGTATTGTTACCTTGTTCTTAGAAGAAGAAGTATGTTTCATCCTGCGTAGTCTTCCTTGATGGTTTCCTATCTTCGATAATTGATGCTTCATGTGTCTCTTTCCTTTTATTTAGCTTGGGACAATGATTCTTGTAGTGACCATATTTTCGACAGTTGAAGCATTGTATTTTTGACATATCTTTCTCTTGATTTGGCTTATTCCTTGAGCCAAATTTCCTTTTGTTCCAGAAGTTCTTGAATCTTGTTGTGAAGGCTTGATCATCGTATTTCTTTTGAGGCTTCTCTTTTGCACTAATTCTTGATTCTTCTTGTGCACAACAAGTCCAAAGTTCTTCAAATGTAGGGTACTCCTTTCTTATGTTCATGCTTGCGGCAAATGCATACCATGTCTTGGGAAGACCATTGAGTACTATATTTACTAGTTCCTTCTCTAAGATGATCTCTTCAATAGCTTGTAGTTGATATCTTAACTGAGAGATTCTCACAAAGTATGATGTTATGATGTCATCATCATTCATCTTCATGTTACAGAGCTCATTCTTCAGACTCATTACTTGTCCAATGTTTCTGACTGAGAAGAGGTTTGTTAGGGCATCGTACATCTTCTTAGATGAATCAAGATGGGATATGTAGGGTATCAAGTGGTCTTTTATATAATCCACTATGATACTCATGGAATTGATGTCATTGTCTTTGAACTTCTCCATAACTGCAACGTTTTGTTGTTCCTTAACTTTTCCTTCTTCAAACTCTGGTTCCACAATCTTTCCTTTCATGATATCCAACACTTTATTCTTGGCAAGGATGAGATCAATCCTTGTCTTCCATGCTCTGAAGTTATAAGCCCATTCTAACTTGTTTTCTGACTTCACAGAGTAAGTCATGGCTTCTTTGACTTGGTCAACCCTATATTTGACCAAAAACTCAAACTTGACGTCTTAGCTTGTTGAGAGTACCAGGAGGTGTGCTAGGATAGGGTGCACTAGTATATCTGGAAATTAGGTCAATCCCTTCACTTAAGGTGCCTCAACGAGAGGATTAGGGTTTTTACAACTGCACCTGCTAGTAACCCTAGCGGTAGTGCTTTGGTAACTGCTCCTGCTAGAAACCCTAGCGACAATTCTTCAACGAGCTTAGTATCCTTATGGATATGCTCCCTTCCAGTGGTTAGACTGAATGAAGGAGGCGTGGGCCCATAACCTGTTAGAATATGATGGATGTGCTCGTTTAACCATAGACAATATCACTATTGTCACCCAACCATAGGCCGAAGCCACCCCCGAGCACCTTAACCTTGACAGAGAATCATTTCAGAAGCAAACCCTAGGCTAGATAGACAAACAAGATAATGCACCTCTCTCCAAGGATAGCGCACAAAATAGGAGTAACAAGAACTGATCAGAGAGTCCAAACCATAACCAAGAGAGAGTCCAGGCCAAAACTAAAATTTGCTAGCTGCAGCAGCTGCAATGACAACTCTCCTCCAAACTTGCGCACAAATTGGCCAACTGCAATGCGCAGAAGTGTTTCTTCTGCAGTTCTGAGAATGCCTTCCAGAATGAAGAATGGCCTCCTGTATTTATACTAAAACTGGCAAACTTCCTGGGCCAACTTCTCATTCTGGGTGCCTATTTACTTAGTATATAATATTTCTTTTAGCCGACTTCTTCTCTTGGAGGCTAATAACCTAATTCAAATTATCCTCTTGAGCCGACTTGTCTTCTAGGGTTATTAACCAACTAATTAGGGTTTCTTCTTACTTCTTGGAATAGTCTATTCTCGTTAGGTTTACACGTGGAGGTAAATACCTCCCGCAGCTACCATAATATCAACAGGGTCTTCAAGCCCCACCACCAATACTAGCCAAGCTAGGCATTCCAAATCTAGTTCAATTGTTCCCCATCCATGTTTTCATTGTGGGAATAATTGTTATAAGATGATAGAGGTTCCTATTCATGATATTTTCTTGGATAAGATTAGTATGAAATATTTTTTATATTCTCAATGATTATGTAAGTAATTGCAATTGACAAGTATTTAATAAACATAATAGAAAAGTATTTGTAACTATCTGATTGTTTGGCATGTACATCTCATATAAGTTGACACTCTTGTGTCAAGGTGGCAAGATGCATACTCTTCCATAAGGTGGCAAGGTGTCAAGATGTCATTTTTTTCTATGAATCATAAATAACTCAACATGCCTTTCTACAACTAATGGCATGAGACATCAATCAACCATCTCCACTGGGAGTCGATAGATTACTTCATAGTGAGGTATCATGTGTTAAGTTAAATATAGTGAATGTGAAATTTGTTTTCTTTTTCTGATTGATTTTCATGTTTTTACTAATCTAACCCATTAGAAATGTGTATGCGACCACTAATAGGTTTAGTTCATTCACAACCCCTACATGCGATCCCACAACCACTTTTCTTTACACTGTTTGAAGACACACCTTCTTCATCCATCCTACATTGTCACGAGGTATTACAATAAACATGCTTTTAGATCCATGAGTTTAGTTTGTACTTCTGTAGTTATTTTACTTTTAGCTTGCAAATTTGGAACACATGACTATAATTTTTGATATCCCCCACTCATTTGGTTTCCAAGATCCACCTATCATGGTGCAAGTCAAGTAGTGCAGTCAAGTAATTTTTTTTAATGTAAGGAGATTGTAGTGTCCCCCGCCCCAACCGAGGGACATTATGGTGCATAATACTCATAAAAACAAAATTTATGTTAACTAATTCAATTAATTTACAACTAATTGATTTCCTGTAGATTTCAACTATGAATTAAAATCATATTTAACTATTGTTTGTTCTCATTACACTGATGCATCTACAAAATACTAAAAATAGACATGAATGCAACTGACAAAATTCATTACAACATCATATAAATAATTCTCAAATACACATAGTTCATGCACAACAATTTGACTCATAAATACAAGACAAAAAAATAGATAAACAATTATTTTTTAACAATGGTTGTGCAAGCCATTGCTTGGGATAGACGTTCCACCCAACCATAGACTTGCTGCTCCAAATCCAAAAATAAAATCACCCTCAAGTTGAGGCTAGTAATCCATCAAAGAGGGTGGTCTCTCATAGTCCACTCACAACTCATAAACTCACAACCCACTGATATCTTCCTACAACTATCCTGATTTTCCACAAGCTCTCTTCCTCTTGACATTACCAACCCAAGGAATGTGCCCCTTCAATGATATCAATCCTTTGGGAATCCCATTCATTTATTGGTGTCTCTCTGGCACAGGTAACCAAGAATTTCTCATTTGGGAACTCAAGGGAACTTGCTATTAGGAAACCTACCAGGAAACCAACAACAAACACTTGTTGTTATAGTGCAACCTTCCCAGGAGTTCACTCTTCAAGCCTGACAACCTAGATATTCATTTATCTAGGTCCAATTTTCTCCAAATAGGATCCAACATGCTCTATAATTATCTCTCCATCGTTGCACCAAATCCAAGCTCTCTTTATTGCTCTATACTTGCCCCTCATGCACAAAAAATCAATGTATAAAATTGTTCTCCCAACTCATACAAATTTTCTCTCCTTTGGCTTGATTTCTTGACTCACACTCTTTCCCAAGATGATTGTACCAAACTCCCATGTGCCCAATTACTTTTGGATGTGACTACTCCCACCCACCCTCTTACATGTATTCAATGATTGGATTTGGGAACACTCAATCAGAATTTAGGAGATTCATACACCAATATAAAATTTAGTAAAATGGGTTGAATTAATATAGATGGGTAATTCCCCCTTGGATCCCTCTTGGCCATTATCCTAGACACTCCCCTCTCTTGTGGATTAATTCAACCCCCATCTCTTGTCCATGTCCCATTAACAACTGGTATCACATTTTATTATTAAAACATTGAAATACAATTCGCATATTACATTGGTTTGGACGTAGCCACACATTATATCTACATCATCATTAATTAAACTGGGGATTATAGTGGGGATGTTACATTACCCCTCCACTACAATTGTGCATTGTCCTCGGTTCACTCTATTCCGATACACATACATGCAAATTTACATCACAATATTTAGAAAATAAAAATTCTGCAATTTTACATCTCCAACAATAGTTCCATCCATAATCTCTTGTCCCTATCAACTTGTTGACCCAAGGAATGCAACATTTATTTATTAGGGATAACCCAGGGGAGGTACCATTCGTTTATCAAGTCTAACCCAAGGATTGAGCCATTCTTTTATCAATGTCCCAAACAAAATGGGCTAGGACTCTGAGATGTGGTTCCAGAACTCTAGCTACTCAAAATGGAGTCTTGCATTCCATTTTCTTCAAAATTGTCTATGACTGGGCTTGTATGGGCTCGAACTAGAGTGAATTTCTGAAATTCATTGTTGCATATTTTTTCTATGACAGATTTGGCGAAAAACAGAGGATTTCGAGAGAAATCCCCAAATCCGTGGGAAAAAACCGAGTTTGAATGACTCTGGATAGTTTAAGAGGGTTAATGGAGTAGATCGATAAAGTTGTAGAGCCGAATTCGACTGGGAATGGTTCAAATTTGAGTTTTTATGGTCGCTTATAGAATTTTAGGAAGTTTGGAGAATCGATGGCTAAGATCCCTTTTGATCTCAATATCGATGGTTGAGATTTGCCATGATAAATTTAAAAATCCTTAAGGTATCGACCATTTGAAAGGTTGATTAAATCGATGACCATTATTAATTCCGGCAGTTTGGAAAATGGATTAGATCAACTGTCTGTATTCATTTTGGTTGTTTTTAAAGGTAGATCCAATCAATGAACAAGATTAATTTGGGGGTTTTTAAAATGTATTAGATCAACGACTTAGATTCCTCAGGTTTTTGGTCGAAAATTTCTAAGTATGGAAATTTTCCAAGAGAAATCGTTGACAATCAATGGTCAGGTCGCCCAAAATGACGAAGAGTTTGGTTTGACCAAAGGACATCTTTAACCATCTATGGTCGATGGTCAGCATCGGCTAAATCCTATGAAAAGATTTTAATCTCCGATGGTCGAGCATCAGATGATTCGGTGAAGTGTTTTGAATCAAGCAAGCGAAGTTGTCGATGACTGACGCACCGATGGTTGGGCGTCAACCAACTCATAAAAGTGTTTGGGTCGTCCGAGAGAATCAATCGATGACCGATGGAAGGAAGGGGATGATGACATCAACACCCACGTTCCGTGCCACACCAACAATTTCCACGTCAGCCAACAGAAGTGGTCGATGGTCGATGGTCAAGTTGGCCAATTTAGGGAAGTGTTTCGATAGTCGTCAAGGACCATAGATCGTCGATGGGTTGATGGTCGAGCATCGACCAAATCAATAAGGAGTTACACTTGCTAAAAAATATCGTCGATGGTCGATGGTTGAATCGACCAATTTGGAGTTGTGTACAAATTAGTTGTCGGGGGAATGGGTCGATGGTCAACAATCACGTCGGCAGATCATAGAAAGTGTGGTGCACACCCAAGGAAGAACATCGATCGTCAATGGTCAATATAGCGCAGATAAATGGCTCAGATTTGGAACGATTTGAGATCAATGGTTCATATTTAAAGGGTTGTTACAGTAATAAAACAATTAGTTTATGTGATTTTTTGTGGTTTTTGAAGGTCATTAACTTGCGGGACATTTTTTAGGCCCTATACGATATTTTTATCCAATCAAAACCCAAAAAATAGTGTACTAAGGTACAATGTGTCTCTGTATATCAAATAAAAAAACTCATAGAGAGTTATCCAATGAGCTAAATGGTTCACAAAATGGAGCTCGTATGAGAGAGTTACAGACAAATCAATGAGGGTACAATTTTGGCACCAATTTTACTTCCATAAGGCATAAAGCCATGCTAAAAAATAAAAATAAGACACATGTAGTCAATGGAAATATTGTGACCCACATAAGCCAGAAGTGGAGTTGGATTTTGGTTACGGGTACTTGAAAATGTGTTGGGAGAGAAATAAGACACATGTAGCATATAAGGGTAATTTGGGTAAAACAACCTAAACTTTTCTAGACCATAACTTTAAGCTCGAGGCTCAGATTTGAGAAAACAAAGAGTTGATGGAAAGATATTGAGTAGTAGACGACATTTGTCCACCCAAAATTTTGAATTAGGTAATTTTTTTTCTCAGAAATTAATAAATAGATTTATGTAGGAGTAAAAGAGTGGAAATTGCAACATATAAATGTTGTAACTTTCACTCAAAACCGAGATTGAGGCATGAGTACAACTGTTTGAAAAATGTTTTAGAGAGGAATGCATCTAAGGAATCATAATTTTAGTTGGTGCAATGTGTCCTCCATAAATTGATGAATAAATAACTTGTATTCTAATGGATGGAATGTTTTATGTTATGCATGTTTCTAACTGTAATTATTACATGCACATTTCTTGCAGAATTAGCGGTGCATGAAAGAAAATTTGGTTCTTACATGAGGATTGGAGTTATGGAATATGATTAGAGATCTTACAACCATGAGGAATAGGTCAGAGGTATACATGTCGGCATGAGAAATTTTGAGACAAAGTCAAAGGGAAGAAGAGATAGGCAGGAGCCTGCCACTATGAGAATCCTGCATAGAGAAGTGTAGAGCTATAGAGATGATAATGAAAGGATTATGAAGTCTCAGGAACAGATACTTTAGACCTTAAACATGTTTCATAAGAAATTTAACAAGGACTCTGGAACTAAGCAAGCAACTAGTGCTAGACAAGTGTCAGCATCAAGATCCCATAGAAAAATGGATGATCTTGGAAATGATAGGAAATAAAGGAGCATGAACATGTGCCATCATTCTCCAAAGTAGTCCACTAGAAGGACTCATACAATTTCAGGGCTAGGGAGTAACCCAAGTGTGTCTCCTATTGGGAGGAAGAGGAGAAGGAATGAAGAAGACATATTGCAAGGTGAACTCAAGAAGATCAAGCCACCAACTTTCAATGGTGATCATATGAAAGGAGAATAAGTAGAGGCATGGATGATAGAAATGAAGAAATATTTCCAGCTACATGATTACCCCTCCCGGGTAGAAGCTAGAATTGTGACCTACCACTTGCAAGGAAAGGAAACCATGTGGTGGGATCAAATTAAGAAAGCCAAGAACCTTGATGAGAAGAGGATCTCATGGAGGTAGTTCAAAGGATATTTCCAAGAGAAATATTTGTCCGAGCATTACTATGAAAGAAATATGAAAGAGTTCTTCGAACTCAACTTGGGAACCATGACAATGGAAGAATATGAGAAGTGGTTCTTTGAATTATTGAAGTATGTTGACTTCATCGAGGATCAGAAGGTAAAAATAAAAAGGTTTATAAGTGGGTTAACCTCCTTATATAGTGACAAGATTCAATATGATAACCCTAAGATCTTGGAGGAAACCATAAGGAGAGCAAGGAATATTTATGAACAAATCAAAGGAAGGCCAATTTTCCAAAAGGTTTGGAATGACAAGATGAAAGGGAAAAATGATCAAAGAAAGAAAGGTTTTAAGCCACCCTTTTTCAAGAACAACTCCCAAGAAAATCAACAAGGTCAAGCAACCCAAAATTATCACAATACTACGGATTCATTTAGGAAAAGGCCAAGGAAACAACCTGTTCAATGTTGGGGATGTGATGGAAATCACTTATATAAGGATTTCCCTCACAAAGGAGAAAGAATGAGAATTGCCCACAACATTCAAGAGGCTGAAACAATGGAATACATGGGAGGAAACATGCCACAGATTTATGTAGCCTTAGACAAAAAGAAAGAATAATATCAATCCCCCATGATCGAAGTGGTAGGTAACATTGATAACTAGCCCATAACAATTTTGATTAATTCTAGAGCTAGACATAGTTACATAAATGCTAACATTGTTGAAAGATTTGACTTGCAAAAAAGTAAGCATTATAAATCTTGGTTAGTTCAATTATCCATAGGAGCTAATAGAAAGATCAATGAGTTGGTTAAATATTGTCTGATAGACATGAATGGACTCAATACAAAGGTAGATGTAAACACCATATCATTGGGTTCATATGATTGTCTAATTGGCATGGAATGGTTGGAAAAGCATCAAGATATCCTAGACTATTACAACAAGACAATCACATGTCTCGATGAAGAAGGGAAGAAAGGAAATATTAGAGGCATTCCAAGAGTTGTATCTATTAGAGAAATTTCAGCTATGCAATTGAAGAAGATTTTTAGGAACAAATTTCATATTTTTGCAGCCCATATGGAAGAGGAAGAGAAAGATAAAGTGGAAAACATTGAAGACCATCTGGTCTTGAAGGATTTTGAAGATGTTTTTAGAGAAATCACGGGATTTCCACCAAAAAGAGACATTTATTTCTCTCTTGATTTGGTTATAGGAGCTACCCTAGTGTCCAAGACACCTTATAGAATGGGAACCCAGAATTGAAGGAGTTGTAAATGAAGCTTGAAGAGTTATTAAAAAAGGGGTATATACACCCAAGTGTGTGTTGGCAGCCAATTCAATTTTTTCTATTGTCATATAAGCTGCCTACACCTATGTCTTATGAACTTCAAATTGTCGTCGCATTTTTCAAATAGACGATATTTTCATTTCTTGCGGCACTTGCAAATTGGTTTCCATCTAGTTTTCATGACTGTAAGTGTGAAAACTCCTCCATCGTTATTTGAACTGTCATGATCCTTTTTATTTTGAATGGCACTTACCTTTGGATTATCATTATGTGGATGAAAGGATTTTCGCATTATGCCTATTTGGACATTCTTATAATGTTTGCATAACTAGATTTTATTAAAATGGTAAGGCATTGAGCATGTGAGTTTATACTTGATTCTATGAAGTGCATAAAGGTCATGAATTATTTTTGTTTTTATATATAATGTGATCCTTATGCTAAAATTTTTATAGCTCTTGGCTTGTCAATTTTATGAAATTGATTGTCACAATGGTTAAAAACTTTTGATTACACATTTATGAAATAAGTGCGTGGTTAACATTTGGGTTTCACGTTGAATGACATTGGTTTGAAAAACTATAGTTATTTGCGCATTGGCATATCACTCATCGTTTGATTTTTTGGTTGGTCGTATAATATGGTTTTGAGATATGTTATGATTGATTGAACAGAGGATTAATTCACTGGTTGTACTTTACCATTACTATTATGCATGGCGGTGGATAACTCCACCACCCTCGCATGCGCACATTAATGCTTCCCCTTTGATCATTCGTAGCTGTTAGCCCAAATAACTCTGCTCCTGTGTATTGGGGAATTCAACCCAGACCCTTACCATGTGCTCGCACCATGGCCCCTGTCGTCTGGGCTGAACCTAATGGTAGTCAGGCTCTGTTGATGTTCGACAGTGCCCGTAGTGACCTCGAGGACAATGGGTGGCTCCTGTTCATTAAAAAATTCGAGGCTTTTGACCTCTGCGTTGCCCGACAATTCGCCATGACCTTTGATCGCTGTCGAGCCAAAGTCGGCGATGTTCAATTGCAAATTGACGAGCAGTTTATCAGTCTTGTTACGGGTTTGCCTGTCACTGGACAATGATGGTCCAAGAATTGCAAAGTAGAGGAGGTCCCTTGGACACTGTTCTTCCAGTCGCGTAAGGTTAGCTCCTGTGATAAAGGTCTGTCGATCACCATGCTTAAACAACGATGGCATGACTTATTGATGATTATCAAACAGTTTATCACCTGCGAAGGTCGGTATGGGTTTGTTTTCTTACACCACCTTCGTTTGCTTATGGTTTTCATGGGTTATGAGCTCAATATGCCATATTATTTGCATAGAATCCTGTTTAAGATGTCAAAGAAATACAAAAGGAACCAGGCTATTAGTAGCCTTTTTCACTATGGGCTGGTTAAGATTTTGGTTGTTTGTCATTTGAGTTTGCACGAAGATTGTTGGAGCAGTTTCATGGCTCGCAATGGTTTTGAGGATTCGAACCCTCCACAGGTTGACAAACCTATGGTGAGCGAAGACAAGTCTGTACCCTACAACATCTTGCTACCTAAACCCTTGCCCGACTCACCTATCGAACTATCCCACACTGTGACTAAGAACGCTGAGACTGATAAGCCTTTGGGAAAGAAGCCTAAAAAAAAACCCACTGTAAATGCCAAAGGCAAAAAGACTGTCCGGTTAATTTCTCGAATGGCAAGGAACAAGCCGAAACCCCCTGTCAATCTTGACCCTATTGTGTTAAGTGAAGACTCTGATTCGGAGGTTGAGCATTTTTTGGCTAGCGAGTACCTCTATTCGGAAGGTTTGTGTGCCGAACCCTCATATGGCTTTGTCACAAACCTACCCCCCTGCCTACAAAACGACCCTAACTACCCAGGCATTAAGCTGCCTTGTGAAACCCCCGGTCATTCATCCAAACCATCTCCTGCTTTTTTAAAACCTACAGTGCCACCCTGTGATCAATGTAGCTCGTGGTTAGAGAGATATTATATTGATGTGCCAATGCTACAGTCGAGAATTCACTCTTTGGAGGACCAAGTTGCCCTGCTTACCAGTCAAAAGGCTAAGTTACAAGCCACTGATAAGAAGCAAAGGACGACAGACTCTATTTTGTTTAAAAATGTGGAATCAGCTATAGCAGTCGTGAATTCTAAGTTGGCATAATTTGAGCAACCTCACACAGGTATGTCTACCACTTGTTTATATAATGAATTCGAATTTGGTTTTGGATAACTCTGTTTACAACATTGATTGGCTTTGTTACATAGTATGCGTTATGTACATAGTTTTGTTTTGATCAATAGAAGTTCGTTTTCCTAGTTTAGCTTTCGATTGGATTTCCTTCGATTTGATTGATCGTGGTATGGATTTGATTGGTTTGATTTAGCTTAAATTGGATGCTCTGCTGTCGATTGAAATCGTTTGTATCTATTATAGACACAAGCTATTTCTCGTATTTCAATTTTGAATGCAATCACATTTCGGTTCGATTTATATGATATGATTGGCAACAGTTTTGATATGGTTAACTGTTACGGTTTTATGTTCATATGATTTTCGACCAACAGAGATACAATTTGGATTATGTTCAATATGTTTCTGTTAATATGCACCCAAATCGTGAATAAATACTATTCATAACAGTTATATCCAGCCGGTTAATTCGCATTGGTTTATTCGATTATGTATCAGTTGGATTCATATTGCAATTGACTGTATCCAGGTTCACGATTTGTTTCTATATTAAACTCATTCGTGATTTGTTTTGATTGTTTGCCCAGTTTATAACTATAACCTCTGTTGATTCTATTAAGATTGCGATCATAATTTTGACTGTGCAACGATCAATTACGAATTTGATTGGGTTGATACTGTTAAAGTATGATTTTGTTTACACATAATCGAAACAGTCTATCTATCTTTACATTCAATTGAACGATTTGAATATTTTACTGCATCATTATAGTTATAACGAGTGGATGGTGGTTGTGTTGGATTAGATTGTATCCCATACGATATGATCTATTATCGATTCCATTTGGATATTGAAACAGTCTTGTTACTGTTTGACCCGATTTTATGGTAGCAGTAAAACAGAGTATTCTTACCCCTATTTTCTATTGAATCACTTTTGATTATGTTTAATATTGAAAGATGAAATCATTTGAATCTTGAGTAATTCGTTTTAAATGATCATTGGAAGATAATTGGTTTTAATTATTTTAAAAGATTTGATTTGATTTCGATGCTGATCCTGTATGTTATTTTAGACTAGCTACAGAATCAGATGATTCTGTAGCTAAGTCTGTAAGATCAGATTTTTATTGTTTTGCTAATAAAATATCTTTCTAACTTGCTATTTTTGGTCTATTGCAGATGGATTCGAAATTGCAGTGGATATGATGAGCAGTTAGGGGATATTTCAAATATTTTACTTGCATTTTGATTTCCTAGTTTAGTTGATTTTGGGATATCTCCCAGATTATGTAAAACAGTTTGATATTATCCACAGGGAGGTTTTACCCTGTGGGAAGACTTATAAATACTTCTTATTTTTGTAATAAGGATATCCTCATTCGTGGGAGAACAAGGATATGGAATTTTAATACAGACTGAGGCAGAATTTGGTGTTTTGTTACAACTTTAGCTTCTCATCATATCAATATTTTGTTTCATGTTGTGTATATCAATTTGTAATTGGTTAATGACTACTTTAGCTATCTTGATCTTTTGCAAATGATATAATTTAATCATTGTAATCCATATCTGTTTTCTTCCAAGTATTTAAAAAACATAGCAATTGTTTAATTCAGTTTGTGAACGGCAGATTTCTCTTCTTCATGAGTTGAATTATTAAGTATAAGTTTTTGCATAACAGGTTTCCCTTATTGCAGAGATTTATAAATTATATAATTGTTATGATTTTTTATGTCTTGTTTGTCCTGTAAACAACTCAAAGAGAAGTGCAGCCTATTGTTTACGAGAAGCTTTTGGATTACCCGGTGCGAGTTTCCTTCCTCCGACCAGCTTCAAAGTCATCATACACAGGACAAATTAGGAGCGTTTCCAGGTCAGTTAGTCCTCAGTTTGTTTACTGTTTTTATTAGTAGTTTAGTTTAGATATAAGTTTAGTTAGATTTATAGGTAGAATTAGTAGATTAGATTGTTTAATTTCAGTAAATATATTATATCGTTTAATTTCAGTAGGTTTTATTCCTTGTTCATAAAATCATAAAATCAAAAATATATCTCTAGCTGTCTTAGGGCAGAAAACAAATGAATTTTTACAGGTTTTATTCAAATCTGCAAGTTGTAGATATTGTATATTTGTGAATAAGTTGTAATTCAATTAATAATTAGGCAGTTAATTAGTAGAGTTAGTGTAATAATAATTAGTAGTTTATATATAGAATAGTTAGAGTAGTTTATATTTAGTTTTAGTTTAATTTATTTAGTAGTTTGTTTTAATTAGATTAGTGTATTAGTTTGTTAGTTAATTTAGTTTCTTGTATTTAGTTTTAGTTAGTTTGTTTTAGTTAGTATTAGTTTGTTTTATTAGTTTTAGATAGATTAGTTAGTTTAGATTAGTTTTCTCTTTGGTTTTCTTAAGACCTTTGAGCGGCCAACGGAGCCGTTAAACTCGTCAGGGTGGTTCATTCCAAACGGCTTGAGTTATTAGACAACCCCGGACCGATTCCACTCTCTCAGTTGAGGGATGGACAATTTCGCCCGTCAACAAATGGAGCTAGAAGGAGGGCCGACTGACAAGCTGGCCTTGTAGGAGCCTTTATTTTAAATGTATTCAATTTTCCCCATGGCTCCCCAAACCACTGTGTTGGAACATGCTTTTAACTTCTCATTACCCGATGTTCCCAACGAGACAACCTCATGCTTGTCCAAACTCACCTTTGATGGTGAAGGCAATTTATCTGCTAAAGACACCTTAACAAGTTTTGGTGCAAATGCATCAAACATGACATCTCAGATCTAGGAGTTTTATGCAAACTGTTTTCTTTTACTTTTAGAGGTCGGATCAAACATTGGTTTGAATCCTTTCCGGCATGTCACATTTTTGATTGGTTTAAACTTGTAGATGAGTTTCTAAATGCTTTTGAAATTTATGATTTTGATCAATTATGTGAAGAATTTCATACTTCGCTAATCAACGACGGTTCATCTTCAGAACACTTTTTGACAAGAGTCTATCATATCCTCTGTAAATTTAACCTCGATGACATGTCATTGGCATTAAATCTCTTCTATGATGCTTCCATCCCTTCCATTCAGTCATGTTCAATCACGAATGAAGAACCAATTGCAAATCCTATCACTCAACTGCTAGAACAATCTTCTTCGCAAGAAGAGAAAAATTCTTTCGATAAGGTTGAACAAGCCAGGGAGGTAGAATTTATTGATCAGACTCTTATTGACAACCAAATTGGTTTTTCCTTTGAATCATTGTATTTTCAGTCTAAGACTAGTATGGAAGAAGATTCATTTCTAGCTCAAGGTGAATACCCTCATTCTTGTAACTCATGCTCTAATCAACATTTAAAATCAGTCATTGAAGAACACTTAAGCAACGAAAATCTTCTTGAATGTTCTGGTACTCCTATGAAACTGATTAGAGAAGGAGTTATGCAACTAGAAGAAGAAACTTTAAACCTTGATCCTCAAAATGCACTTTGTTCACAGGAGAGACTAGATGTTGGTCACATAAATTTTGAATTATCTAAAAAGGAAAATCCATATGATCATATTATGTTAAGGAATTCGTCACCAAATTAGAGTAAGGGTTTTGAAGAAAGTGAAGAGAATTTTCTTGAGAATACCATTGTTGATTATCATAGTTCAAGAGATTCTTTTTATCTGCTTATTTCTGATTCATTTTATTCTTTATATCTTGATCTATTCCTAGATTCTGGTGACTTGATATCTTACCTACAACATCCTTTTCTTTTCCACCACAATCATATCCTTTCGATATGCTAAAATTTGGTGAAATCAATTCCAAACCTAACATTGATAAAACCGGATTTGACTCTTGTTCACTTTCATCACTCACATGGGAAAAAGACATGTTGCGAGATGATTTTACACAGTTTCTTTTTGAAAAGGACAATGCATTATATTTTATGGAGATAAAACATTCTAAGTTTCATACTCGTTCTTTGCTTAGCTCGAATATTAATGTTGATGTTTCACATTTTGAAATGATCAATCTCATCGAAGGGAACATTCAAACCAATGATCCAATTGATTACACGAATCCTCCTATGATGAGCTTTCCATTGATATATTCGTTTCAGCAAAGTCATGGTTTGCATCCGCATTTTTGTGACAGGATCTTAGAGTGGCTTGAATATTCATATTTGAAAAATTTTCACAATAAAGACAAAGTTGAGCTTGCTTTCTTTTTACCTAAGAATCTTGGAAGTAGGCGTGACATATTTCTTTCAGATCCTCCATATGAAGAAATTAATGAACACTTAGAGAATTGTCAGGAGGATGGGGCATCTCAGCCTTGGTTGATGGTTATTCCATTTCCTCATAATCCTGAAGAGTTTTTCAAAACTACTTACACTCACCCATGCCATTATGACCCTTATCACGACAAGATTGCGCAATGGATGGAGGATTCGTACAACAAGAATATCCGAGGAAATGGTAAGATCATGCTTACTTTGTTGTTAGATGATGATTATGAAGGTAAGTGTGATATGTTTCTATCATTTGTTGATATATTACCATTCTTATTAGTAACGCTTGATCTTGTTTCCATTGCAGGATTAGAGTTATTCCGATGGCTACATTGGAAACATGACTTCACATAGTATCCTGATTTGTTTAATAGTTAGGGTAGGTTTAGGAATAGGTTTTCTTTCAGTTTGGTTTCTCACTATTTCTCTTTGTAATAATGCAGTCATGAATGCAAGTGGGCACACCACGAGAACCATAATACTGTTGTTGTCAGGGAAGTCCTCTTAATCCTTTTTCTCTTTACTTCTAGTTGAACATTTATTTTCAAAAACATGGTATTGTCATGAAAATCCTAAATGGAAAGTAAAGAGATAAATGAATCTGAATCAAACCTGATCCAAGGTACCATGAGTAGGACTGCTTTCCCATCATCCAGGATTTTCCTACTTTCTTTCAGTTTCCCAGGGGATGGTTGCATGAGGTTTTCAAATGCACCTTCGGTGCATATTTGTTTTTTGTTTTTCTTGTTTGGATTTCTTTGCTTTCCAATTTTTTTTTCGCTGGTGTGTTTTAATTTCTCCCTTATGCTTACTAGTTTTTGCTGTTGAAATACACATACCTGAATTTTTGAACTGTTCAGACAAGGAAAATAGAAAATTCCTTCGCTGAAATAACTTCTGAGAAATTTGTACAAACATCAATGGTATATTGCTGAAATTGATATCTATGTTGGAAAATTTTGTTGTTTGAAAGAAGTTTACCGATTTCGATCTCTGAGCAAAGTTTGTCATGATCATCTATTATCTTTTTATGCTGTCCCTTTTCCGTAAAGGAATGACTCAAAAGATGTCTCCCTGTCATAGGAAGTGTTTTAGAAATAAAACATCTCTAGATCTAAATAAAGGACAGTGTTAAAAAATTCTGATGAGGTCTAAAAAAATATATTAAAATATCATGATTTTCAGCGTCACCCCGCTCAACTATATATCTATGAAAAGAAAAAACAAAATAAATTATGAATAAGAGTTGTGGGAAGTGCTTGTAAACCCGCCGGGATACTAAACAGGTCTGCTGGCAGCGGGTAAATGCAAACATGGCGCCAAGATAACTTCGTCGGGGTACTGAACAGGCCCGCTGGCAGCGAAGCAATGTTGGGTACATGAAAATCTGCAAAAAAAATATAAGAAACCTCTTAATGTCCTTTGTTCTGATCCAGAACTTCTTAACAGGATACAGATGTTAGAGTGGGTTAAATGGAAACCCTGTCGAGGCTATGGACGCCTGCTGGCAGCAGTGGCCATGCCAACAGTATTGAAGATTTTATCTTTAATATCGTGACTTGCTGATCTTAAGACTGTTATTGGTTTTCATCTTTTAAAACACTGCTGGGAAAAAATGATTAATGATGATGTTAGTACGATTTTATGGTTGTTATTTTGAGTTGAAATTTTCTTTGCTGTCCTAATCTGAATTTGTTACTTTTGCAGAGATAACTGCTTCTCCCAGTGTGTCGCCATTGTTGGCACCCAATTCAATTTTTTCTATTGTCATATAAGCTGCCTACACCTATGTCTTCTGAACTTCAAATTGTCGTCGCATTTTTCAAATAGACGATATTTTCATTTCTTGCGACACTTGCAAATTGGTTTCCATCTAGTTTTCACGACTGTAAGTGTGAAAACTCCTCCATCGTTATTTGAACTGTCATGATCCTTTTTATTTTGAATGGCACTTACCTTTGGATTATCATTATGTGGCTGAAAGGATTTTCGAATTATGCCTCTTTGGACATTCTTATAATGTTTGCGTAACTAGATTTTATTAAACTGGTAAGGCATTGAGCATGTGAGTTTATACTTGATTCTATGAATTGCATAAAGGTGATGAATTATTTTTGTTTTTATATATAATGTGATCCTTATGCTAAAATTTTTATAGCTCTTGGCTTGTCAATTTTATGAAATCGATTGTCACAATGGTTAAAAACTTTTGATTACACATTTATGAAATAAGCGTGTGGTTAACATTTGGGTTTCACGTTGAATGACATTGGTTTGAAAAACTATAGTTATTTGCGCATTGGCATATCACTCATCGTTTGATTTTTTGGTTGGTCGTATAATATGGTTTTGAGCTATGTTATGATTGATTGAACAGAGGATTAATTCGCCGGTTGTACTTTGCCATTACTATTATGCATGGCGGTGGATAACTCCACCACCCTCGCATGCGCACATTAATGCTTCCCCTTTGATCGTTCGTAGCTGTTAGCCCAAATAACTCTGCTCCTGTGTATTGGGGAATTCAACCCAGACCCTTACCATGTGCTCGCACCATGGCCCCTGTCATCCAGGCTGAACCTAATGGTAGCCAGGCTCTGTTGATGTTCGACAGTGCCCGTAGTGACCTCGAGGACAATGGGTGGCTCCCG
Organism: Picea engelmannii; assembly: GCA_009831015.1. Taxonomy (NCBI): domain Eukaryota; kingdom Viridiplantae; phylum Streptophyta; class Pinopsida; order Pinales; family Pinaceae; genus Picea; species Picea engelmannii. The sequence goes on along the minus strand of ML783145.1, from coordinate 425,986 downwards.
TTCATTAAAAAATTCGAGGGTTTTGACCTTTGCGTTGCTCGACAATTTGCCATGACCTTTGATGGCTGTCGAGCCAAAGTCGGCGATGTTAAATTGCAAATTGACGAGCAGTTTATCAGTCTTGCTACGGGTTTTCCTGTCACTGGACAACGATGGTCCAAGAATTGCAAAGTAGAGGAGGTCCCTTGGACACTTCTCTTCCAGTCGCGTAAGGTTAGCTCCTGTGATAAAGGTCTGCCGGTCACCATGCTTAAACAACGATGGCATGACTTATTGATGATTATCAAACAGTTTATCACTTGCGAAGTTCAGTATGGGTTTGTTTTCTTACACCACCTTCATTTTCTTATGGTTTTCATGGGTTATGAGCTCAATCTGCCATATTATTTGCATAGAATCCTGTTTAAGATGTCAAAGAAATACAAAAGGAACCAGGCTGATAGTAGCCTTTTTCACTATGGGCTGGTTAAGATTTTGGTTGTTTGTCATTTGAGTTTGTGCGAATATTGTTGGAGCAGTTTCATGGCTCGCAACGGTTTTGAGGATTCAAACCCTCCACAGGTTGACAAACCTGTGGTGAGCGAAGACAAGTCTGTACCCCCGGTACCCTATAGCATCCTGCTACCTAAACCCTTGCCCGACTCACCTATCGAACTATCCCACACCGTGACTAAGAACGCTGAGACTGATAAGCCTTTGGGAAAGAAGCCTAAAACAAAACCCACTGTAAACGCCAAAGGAAAAAAGACTGCCCGGTTAATTTCTCGAATGGCAAGGAACAAGCCGAAACCCCTTGTCAATCCTGACCCTATTGTGTTAAGTGAAGACTCTGATTCGGAGGTTGAGCGTTTTTTGGCTAGCGAGTACCTCTATTCGGAAGGTTTGTGTGCCGAACCCTCATATGCCTTTGTCACAAACCTACCCCCTGCCTACAAAACGACCCTAACTACCCAGGCATTAAGCTGCCTTGTGAAACCCCCGGTCATTCATCCAAACCCTCTCCTGCTCTGTTAAAACCTACAGTGCCACCCTGTGATCAATGTAGCTCGTGGTTAGAGAGATATTATCTTGATGTGCCAATGCTACAGTCGATAATTCACTCTTTGGAGGACCAAGTTTCCCTGCTTACCAGTCAAAAGGCTAAGTTACAAGCCACTGATAAGAAGCAAAGGACGACATGCTCTATTTTGTTTAAAAATGTGGAATCAACTATAGCAGTCGTGAATTCTAAGTTGGCATAATTTGAGCAGCCTCACACAGGTATGTCTACCACTTGTTTATATAATGAATTCAAATTTGGTTTTGGATAACTCTGTTTACAGCATTGATTGGCTTTGTTACATAGTATGCGTTATGTACATAGTTTTGTTTTGATCAATAGAAGTTCGTTTTCCTAGTTTAGCTTTCGATTGGATTTCCTTCGATTTGATTGATCGTGGTATGGATTTGATTGGTTTGATTTAGCTTAAATTGGATGCTCTGCTGTCGATTGAAATCGTTTGTATCTATTATAGACACAAGCTATTTCTCGTATTTCAATTTTGAATGCAATCACATTTCGGTTCGATTTATATGATATGATTGGCAACAGTTTTGATATGGTTAACTGTTACGGTTTTATGTTCATATGATTTTCGACCAACAGAGATACAATTTGGATTATGTTCAATATGTTTCTGTTAATATGCACCCAAATCGTGAATAAATACTATTCATAACAGTTATATCCAGCCGGTTAATTCGCATTGGTTTATTCGATTATGTATCAGTTGGATTCATATTGCAATTGACTGTATCCAGGTTCACGATTTGTTTCTATATTAAACTCATTCGTGATTTGTTTTGATTGTTTGCCCAGTTTATAACTATAACCTCTGTTGATTCTATTAAGATTGCGATCATA
>ML783145.1:406426-423369 GCA_009831015.1 Picea engelmannii | reverse complement strand
TGGTGTTTTGTTACAGCTTTAGCTTCTCATCATATCAATATTTTGTTTCATGTTGTGTATATCAATTTGTAATTGGTTAATGACTACTTTAGCTATCTTGATCTTTTGAAAATGATATAATTTAATCATTGTAATCCATATCTGATTTCTTCCAAGTATTTAAAAAACATAGCAATTGCTTAATTCAGTTTGTGAACGACAGATTTCTCTTCTTCATGAGTTGAATTATTAAGTATAAGTTTTTGCATAACAGGTTTCCCTTATTGCAGAGATTTATAAATCATATAATTGTTATGATTTTTTATGTCTTGTTTGTCCTGTAAACAACTCAAAGAGCAGTGCAGCCTATCGTTTACGAGAAGCTTTTGGATTACCCGGTGTGAGTTTCCTTCCTCCGATCAGCTTCGAAGTCATCATACACAGGACAAATTAGGAGCGTTTCCAGGTCAGTTAGTCCTTTGTTTGTTTACTGTTTTTATTAGTAGTTTAGTTTAGATATAAGTTTAGTTAGATTTATAGGTAGAATTAGTAGATTAGATTGTTTAATTTTAGTAAATATATTAGATCGTTTAATTTCAGTAGGTTTTATTCCTTGTTCATAAAATCATAAAATCAAAAATATATCTCTAGCTGTCTTAGGGCAGAAAACAAATGAATTTTTACAGGTTTTATTCAAATCTGCAAGTTGTAGATATTGTATATTTGTGAATAAGTTGTAATTCAATTAATAATTAGGCAGTTAATTAGTAGAGTTAGTGTAATAGTAATTAGTAGTTTATATATAGAATAGTTAGAGTAGTTTATATTTAGTTTTAGTTTAATTTATTTAGTAGTTTGTTTTAATTAGATTAGTGTATTAGTTTGTTAGTTAATTTAGTTTCTTGTATTTAGTTTTAGTTAGTTTTTTTTAGTTAGTATTAGTTTGTTTTATTAGTTTTAGATAGATTAGTTAGTTTAGATTAGTTTTCTCTTTGGTTTTCTTAAGACCTTAGAGCGGCCAACGGAGCTATTAAACTCGTCAGGGTGGTTCATTCCAAACGGCTTGGGTTATTAGACAACCCCGGACCGGTTCCACTCTCTCAGTTGACAGATGGACAATTTCTCCCGTCAACAGTGTGTCACCATGGGGAGCCCTGATCCTTTTTGTAAAGAAAAAAGATGGAACCTTAAGGATGTGCATTGATTTCATTCAATTGAATAAGGTCACCATAAAGAACAAGTATCATTTTCCAAGAATTGATGATTTGTTTGATCACCTAAAAGGTGCAACAATATTTTCCAAGATTGAATTGAGATCAGGTTATCATCAAGTAAGGATAAAATAAGAAGACATCAACAAGACAACATTCATGACAATATATGGGAATTATGAATTCATGGTAATACCATTTGGACTATCAAATGTCCTAGTGGTTTTTATGTGTTTGATGAATGGAGTGTTCAGGGAATACTTGGACAAGTTTGTGATTGTGTTCCTAGATGATATACCTGTTTACTCTAAGTCAGAAGAGAAACATGAGAAACATTTAAGAATGGTGTTGAAAGTTTTAAGAGAGCATATATTGTATGCTAAGCTAAGTAAGTGTTTGTTTTACTAAAAGAAGATTCACTATTTGGGGCATATCATTTTAGAAGATGTGATAAAAGTGGATCCTGAGAAGATAGAGCCCATTAAAGGATGGCCAGTGCCAAATAATGTGACAAAGGTTAGATCATTCATGGGTCTTGTTGGTTATTACCGAAGATTCATAAAAGTATTCGCAAATATTGCAAGTCCAATCATTTCTTTACAAAAGAAGGGAGTGAAGTTCGAATGGACTTCCAAGTGTGAAGAAATATTTCAATAGTTGAAGGAAATAGTGACAAGTGCGTCAATATTGAAGATTGCAGACCCAAATGAATATTTTTTTTTGTGCACTGATGCATGCAATGAAGGGCTCGGTGGAGTTCCCAGTCAAAAGAATCATATGGTATACTATGAGTCCATAAAACTAAAATAGCATGAAAGAAATTATGCCACCCATGATCTAGAGTTAGCAACAATTGTACATGCATTGAAAATGTGGATGCATTACCTCATGAGTAATAAATTTGAGCTAAGGATCGACCATTGTGGTTTGAAACATTTGTTTGGACAACCAACACTAAATTCCAGAAAAACTAGATGTCTTGAATTTCTGATCGAATCTGACTTTGAAATTAAGACTATAAAGGGAAAATAAAATCAAGTGGTTGATGCACTTAGTAGGAGGGAACATGAGAAGCATATTGCATCCATTAGCATGTACAAAACTAATATGAAAAATCAAATTGTTGCAACAACAAATTCAGATAAGAATTATTTAAAAATAAAAGAGATATTGCAACAAGGTAATTTTCAACAGAAATTTAATTCTCATGGGCTGAAAGAAGATGGAATTTTCACGTACAAAGGCAAAGTATATTTGTCGAATTTCAATGAGATGAACAATGCAGTTCTAAAGGAAATACATAATGTGCCATATGTTGGGCACCCAGGATATCAGAAGATAATTGCAACTGTGAGAAGCCAATACTTTTGTCCAAGAATGAAAAAGGAAGTGGCTAATTACATAACCAGATGTTTAGAATGCCAAAAATTGAAGACTAAGCATAAGCATATAAAAGGTTTGCTACAACCATTTACCATTTTGGAATGGAAGTGGGAAGTTGTCACAGTTGATTTTATTACAAATATTCCCAGAACAATGAAAGAACATGATTTCATCATGGTGGTGGTGGATAAATTGACGAAGGAAACACAGTTTATTCCAGTAAATACTACACACAAGGCAACAAATATTACAAATATCTATATGAAATAAATTGCTAGGCTATATGGAGTGTCTAAGGCAATAGTTTCAGATAGAGATCCAAAGTTTACTTCCAATTTTTGGAAAGGGTTCAAAGGATTTGGAACAAATTTAAATCTCAGTACAACATATCACCCAGAGTTAGATGGGAAAACAGAGAGGACCAATAGGATAATTGAGGACATGCTTAGAATGTATGGGATGAATCAACCATCAAAATGGGAATATTATATTCATTTAGTGGAATTTACATACAATAATGGGTGTCGGGACTCATTGAAAATGAGTTTGTTTGAATCATTATATGGCAGAAAATGTAACACTCCAGTGAGTTAGGATAATCCAACAAACTAAGAAATTGTTGGGCCACATTTGTTAAAGGAAATGGAAGAGCAGATGACAAGGATAAAGTAGAATTTAAAGGCTACCCAGGATAGGCATAAAAGATATGCAGATAAGAACAAAGTGTTTAGATATTTCAAAGTGGGAGAAATTTTGTTTTTAAAATTCAAGGCAAACAAAAGTTCACTAATATTAGGAAGTTTCCCAAAGTTGACAACAAGATGTTGTGGGCCTTTTTAAATATTAGAAAAGATAGGTTTAGTTGCATACATGCTAGCATTTCTTACATCCACGATATTGCATAATGTATTTCATGTATCATTATTAAATAAATATGTGCATGATCCTAAACACATAATTGATTGGAATGTGATCTAGGTGGAGTATGAAGGGTATTTCCGGTGGAACCAATATGCATCCTAGATTGTAAATTCAAAGTGCTCAGGAACAAATCCATAGGGTTGGTATAGGTTCAATGGACCTCTTACGGTCCTGAATATGCTACATGGGAGCATGAAGAAAATATGTGGGAGGAATACCCACAAAGTTTTTGACAACTTTGAAGAAAATGGAATGCAACACTCCATTTTGAGCAACTAGAGTTCTAGAACCACAACTCTGAGTCCTAGCCAATTGTGATGGGGACATTGATAAAAGAATGGTTCATTTCTTGGGTTAGCCTTGAAAAATAGATGGTACATCCCTTGGGTTATCCTTGATAAATTAATAGTGCATTCCTTGGGTCGACAAGTTGAGAGGAACATGAGATTATGGTTGGAATAGTTGATGGAGTTGTAAAATTGTAGAATTTTTGTTTTTCAAGTATTGTCATGTAAATTTTCATATATGTATATCGACATAGAGTGCACCAAGGACGACACACAATTGTAGGGGAGTGGGAATGTAACATCCCCGCTATAATCCCCAATTTAATTAATGGTTATGTATATATAATGTGTGGCTACGACCAAAGCAATGTAATATGTGAATTGTATTTCAATGTTTTAATAATAAAATGTGATACCAGCTACTAATGGGACATGAACAAGAGATGGGGGTTGAATTAATCCACAAGAGAGGGGAATGTATAAGATAATGGCCAAGAGGGGTCCAAGGGGGAATTATCCATGTATATTAATTCAACCCATTTTTCTAAATTTGTTATTGGTGTATGAATCTCCTAAATTTTGATTGAGTGTTCCCAAAGCCAATCATTGAATACATGTAAGAGGGTGGTTGTGAGTAGTCACATCCCAAATTTATTGGGCACATGGGGGTTGAGTACAATTAGCTTCGAGAAGAGTGTGAGTCAAGAAAGAAATCCAAAGGAGAGGGAATTCGTATGGGTTGGGACAACATTTTTACACATTGAGTTTTTGTGCATGAGAAGTAAGTAGAGAGAAATAAAGAGAGCTTGGAGCTGGTGCATCCATGGAAGGATAATTCTAGAGCATGTTGGAGCCTATTTGGAGGGAACTGGAGCTGAATAACTGAAGAGCTAGGTTTTCATGCCTGAAGAGTGAACTCCTGGGTGAGTTGTACTATAACAACAAGTGTTTGTTGCACTATAATCCCTAGTTTAATTAATGCTTGTGTAGATATAATGTGTGGCTATGGACAAAGCGATGTAATATGCAAATTGCATTTCAATGTTTTAATAATAAAATGTGATACCAATTGCTAATGGGACATGGACAAGAGATGGGGGCTGAAATAATCCACAAGAGAGGAGAGTGTCTAGGATAATGGCCAAGAGGGGTCCATGGGAGATTTTCCCATGTATATTAATTCAACCCATTTTCCTAAATTTGCTATTGGTGTATGAATCTCCTAAATTCCGATTGAGTGTTCCCAAAGACAATCATTGAATACATATAAGAGGGTGGGTGTGAGTAGTCACTTTCCAAATTTATTGAGAACATGGGGGTTGAGTATAATCATCTTGGGGAAGAGTGTGAATCAAGCAAGCCAGACAAAGGAGAGGAATTTTGCATTGGTTGGGAAACAAATTTTACACATTGAATTTTTTTGCATGAGCAAGTAGACAGAAAGAAAGAGATCTTGGAGCTGGTGCAACCATAGATGTCAAATTCTAGAGCATGTTGAAGCCTATTTGGAGTGAATTGGAGCTGGATAAATGAAGAGCTAGGTTGTCAAGAATGAAGAGTGAACTCATGGGCAAGTTACATTATAACACCAAGTGTTTGATGTTGGTTTGCTGGTAGTTTTCTTAGCAATGAGTTCCCTTGAGTTCCCAACTAAGAGATTCTTGGTTACTTGTGCCAGAGAGACCCTAATAAATGAATGGGACGCCTAAGAGAATGATATTAGTGAAGGGATACATTTCTTGGGTTGGGCAGGTCAAGAGGAAGAGAGCTGGTGGGAAATCAGGATAACTGTAGGAATATATCAGTGGGTTGTGAATTTATGAGATGTGAGTGGACTGTGAAAGACCACCCTCTTTTGTGGATTACTAGCCTCAACTTGGGAGTGATTTTATGTTGACATTTGGAACAACAAGTATATGATTGGGTGGAACGTCTGTCCCAAGCAGTTAGTTGCACAACCATTGTTAAAAGATAAGTGTTTATCTATTTTATGTCTTGTATTTATGAGTCAAATTTTTTTGCATGAACTCTGTGTATTTGAGAATGATTTATATGCTACTGTAATGAAGTTTATTAGTTGCATTCATGTCTATTTTTAGTATGTTGTAGATGCATCAGTGTAATGACAACGAACAACAGTTAAATATGATTTTAATTCGTATCTGAAAGCTACAGGAAATCAATTAGTTGTAAATGAATTAAATTAATTAACATAAATTTTGTTTTTATAAGTATTCCACACCATAATTTCCCTCGATTGGGTTGGGGGACACTATAAAGATAAATTTTTTTGGCTTTTTAGTATCCTAACTGGGTCATAATTTGTTGCTTGCAATACATGACATGACTTTTTTGTGCCACCCTACACCAATGGCTTAGATACCACAAGTTCTCTCAACAATTGGTATTTTAATTCTCCCTATACGAGTTGTACTATAATATTGTATCCCATGGGAGTTTATTTCCACTTACCCTCAACACAACTTTAGAGGCACCCTTATATTGTTGTTTCACCTATTGCAAGTTTAGGTGGTGCTTATCATGTTTCCTCAATTTGTCATACACATACCTTTGTTCCTTTTATTGGTGCTACATCTACAAGTGTTGTATCCCCCTTTGTTTCCTCTATTGTTGTTACATATATAGTTGTTGTATCCCCTATTGTTGCCTCAAATAATGATGTTCAACTAACAACTCTACCCCCTAGTAAGGAAGACCAATATTTGGCATTACCCAATATTTTGTCATTGAGATCATTAGTTGATGAAGTTCATTTTAAGCATATGTGAAATTAATTTTAGGCATTTCAAATTTTTTACTAATTGATTGCTTGTAATTTCTATAGGTAGGAATCTTGGAGGGGCCTAGGTTGAGGAGAAGGAAAATTCCCTCAAGACTAGTAGGTACATATGTAATGAGTTTTTCTATATTGAATTCTAATTGTATTTTGTAAGTTTGTTAGTCGATAAAATTGCGGAAAATAAATTATCTTAACATATTTTCCTTTACATTCTCAAGAAAGGATCACCACTCCTTGACACAGGAAGAATCGAGATTCGTCAACCTCAAAGAAGAGGAAGAATGTTATTTGGAGTTGCATCTCATAGTGGCGATGGTGGTGGGGGTCAATGAGTCACCCATTTTGTGATCATCCAGATTTGTATTTTCTATTATAGGCATGAGTTTCCATTTTGTAATATGGGCATTAGTTTTTCATTTTCTAGTTTGGGCACAATGTTCCATTATGTTTCTTGGGCATGATGTGCCATTTTGTAAAAAGTGTATAGTTGGGCCAATTTTGATTATGTATGAATTGCTTCAAACATGCATAATGATTTTTTAAGGTTTAGTTTTGAATAACATTATGTTTTTATTTGAGTTTTTGTTTATTTGATGTTGATGATGAATGATGTTGATGATGATTACTACAATTCCTAACTATTTGATGGGCATTGATGATTATGACGTTGATGATGGTTACAGTTTCTAACTATTGATTTTTATGTGTCATGCCTCATGGGCCATCTTTGAATTGAGGTTGTTGTCTATATTGTGTACAATATTATCTTAATACTATGGGATCATTCCTTGTGGGTTTTCTTTAGTTTATATATTTTTTTATCTATGTAATGCTTTCAATTGCATTTTAGGGGTTGTGGGAAAAGAAAGAGTTCTTGGAAAGAGCATGATTGGAGTATCACTACCTCCTTTGTTGACTCTTCTTCATCCTCTCCTTTTTTACATTCTTTGATCAATGTGTAGAGTGGAATTCTTCCTCCAATGCTATCTATAACAGGAATATGCAACAACAAGATTAACCTCATGAAATTTGAGAAGAATAAATCATCCACATATCGTAACTATGCATCCTCAAACCATGGGACATTATGATATTTTTATTACGAAATATGGGTCTTTGTGTCTTAACAGTCTTTACAGAAGGATGATAATGGACATAGGAATTTAAGAAATCTTCTCAAGCTCAAGTGTCATAAAAGATGCATTGAAACACAACATATGACCTTTCTATGAGATCTTTGTCCTATAAAAGCCATATGGTCACCATTAATTGGATTTGGGAAATAGTGATKGTTCTAAAGGCCTTAATTATATGGTCAAAAGGAGAACAAGGTCTGTGTGCAAGAAAATAAACCTTCTTATCCTCATACACTATAAACAAGGCCTCCAACTACAATACATGCCTTCTTTTGGGGTGTTCACCTTTGAGTGGTATCCCTAGTGCCATTAGGTGGTTTTGCATGAAGGGGATGGATCTAGAGGCCTTGACTTTCACCAAGAGAGGAAAATAGGTCATATGCCCTGAAAATAAGGTTTTAGTGCTAAAGGTTTTCTTTTGAAGCATGTCAGGGTGAGGGAATTTTACATGGTTAATATTTTATGTAAAAATAGTGTGCACACATTCATAACATGTGTGTTAATAACCCATGCATTGATAGTGTGCACCTGCTAATAACACAAGCGTGGCCCTGTGAATTAAAAAAAAATCTAGGTAGGGTTGTTTCTTTTCCCCTATGTGTTGGATGATTTCATTGCTTCGTTTTTATCTCTGGATTGATGAACCTAGTGGTCCGAATTGCATAAACAAATACACAATCAATTTTCTAGATCCCTATTATTATCGCCATTTCGAAAAAAAATTTAAATATGGTCCACATATTCATTGTTGACAAAACCACACACACTTATAGATCTATGAAAATTACACACACACACACACACACACACACACATATCATAATTCTAAAATACATGGTTCCTTTGTGAATTAAATATTACAATAGTGTGAACCATGCATTTGGGAAGATGCATCATACACTACTAAATCTACATAGGGAGAACTAGTGGTTATTTTCGTGCAAAGAACTATCACCACATAAGAACTTAACAAAACTATTTGTTATTAATAAAATAGATTAAATCAATTTATATAAAATGTGACTAAGTACTATTTACTTGTTGTATTTGTAAAAAACAATGTACTTACTAACTAAAAAGCCCTCTAGAGTTGTTCCCTACATTAACTTGAAACACATTTTACCACATATTAATTGTCCATCCCCTTATACATATCCATCATAGTTGGTCACCTTAAAAAATGTGCCATGACATAATAAGGTTTATGTCAAGGTACAAAGGATTATCATTGTATGAAGAAGAATATTTTGCAAGGGATTGTGCTAACATTTAGGAGGGGTGGAACATTTAAGTTTTGATGCCTTAATACCTTCATGTTAATAAATTGAGGGATTGTGCTAACATTTAAGAGGGGTGGAACATTTAGGTTTTGATGCCTTAATACCTTCATGTTAATAAATTGAACCCCACCTACCCTCTAAAATGATAATGTTCAAAATAGTATTATTATGAGAAGGTTTATCAAAAACATTAAAAGTTCATGATCCAAAATTATGGATAAATTCATCATTGAAAAGGCACATGTTTCCAAAATACATGTCACACAAGTATTGGCTTTAGGGTCTATAAAAAATTGCACCATTTACTCATGTGTGATAATCAAATCTTTGACCTAATCATATTTCCACCCATCGTCATATTGATAGTACTTCACCTCCAATAAAGTATACATTTACACTTAGTCTCACTTCACTTCATATTGATAGTACTTCACCTCCAATAAAACATACACTTACACTTAACCTCACTTCATGTACTTGTCCTTCTACCTCACCAAGTAATGTACTAATTGTCTCGAAGACCAGAAAACCCACAAATCAGGTATTGAATGAAATTTAAATATGCCAAGTATAAATGTTTTAAACTAACCCACTCAATAAGGTCAAAAGGTGGTGAGCCACATTCTTTTGATTGATTTGGGTTTCTATTAGTTTTGTTGAATGCCATGGTTATATATTGAGAAAATGGATTCATATCGTAGCTGGATTATGTACTGTGTTATATTTAAATATTTTTTTTAAGTGAGTTTTAAGTAAGAAAATCAAAAGAAACCTGAAGTCACACACTTGGTCTTCAATGTTTTATTTTTTAGGGTTTTTAAGGGTATATTTTTTTTGATTAATTTTGTTGAAAATTAGGTTATTAATTATTGTAACTCCAAATTTAAGTGATTGAATGTATATAATTAAAGCACTTTGATAATTTTTCAGCATGCGAAATTTATTTATGCACTCAAAAATATAGTTTAAATAATAGAAAATAAAAATTTCGCCGAAATCTGTTTGACCAGATTCCAATAAAAAGAATAAAAAAAAATTGAATGTTTAAACAACGCCCATTAATGTCAATCCATGAAAGTTAAGTATGGGCTGCCTCGCTTATTAAACTATACGGTGGCCGATATGGCTAGTCCTATCGGCTAGCACGATCTACCGTGCAGACTTTTAACACAGAACTTTGAAGTGACCGGCAAAACTAGTGCGAAGCATGGCATTTGGGGAGTTACTTCTATTAATCTTGCTTCGATTTCTAACTCGGTCATGCCTGCTACCTATCTCATTTTCATGAAAACCCCCAATAAAAGGAAGTTAACCATTCTGGCGCCAACAACCACGGGGTTGGCCGTGAGAGATCACCTAATTCCATCGTAATCCAACTCTTCAAATGGTTACTATTTCATAGACTATCTACAGTCCTCAGCACCAACATCGAGGTGGCGACTTTTCGTTAACCCTAGCTTCTAGAGATTCTGGAAAATATCATATTCTTGGTCTCTGTCCAACCTTACAACCTCACAGCCTTGGTGCATGTTTATCGGATTGCGTGTCGATCCATGTTCCTGTCACTAGGATCAGGTAGTTCCCCATAGAATTGGTCGTTCATATTAGATTAGGAATTCGAAAACAAATCCATCTTTCAGAATCGACGGTGTGAAGGTTTTGACGATTTGAATATATTATACATTTTCATGAATGTTTATGGCGTACATTAAAAAAAATGGAAGAAGAAAAGCATGTTAACAAGTAGCAGACTGTCAAATATAGTCAATCGAAGTTTCCATTCTTTCTGGTTGAAATATTTCTGCTCCCAGACTCGACGTTAATAGCGTTTGGATTTTCCGATTTGAAGGTATCCGTCTTGATATTGTGAAGAGGTGCTACTTATATCTTAGAAGTTTCTCTTATAAAACCAATAAATTGAGAGTGCAGATGACTCAAGATAGAGTAGAAGGGAGCCATTAAACAGAATACGAGAACTGTTCAGACAAATATATTGATCAGACATCCATTCATGTTCTTTCATATAACTGACCACAAATGAACTTGTACAGAAACAGTAGATATATATAGATATATATTGTGTTGTAACTTAAAAAAACTCAACTCAAAGTGGTAATCTTATGAACACCGACAACTGGCCTTTAAAACAGGACTCACAGGCCGGACAAGCATATAATCCGTACTCTTCCTGGTATCTTCCACTCTGGATTCTTCCCCTTCCTCTTCTTCTTCCTGTGAATGCAGATTCTGGGTGTAAACAGTATTATATGAACAGGCTGTTTCCTCTGGCGCCATGTGAGTCTGAAGCCATGGATTTATAGTTATGCGACTCGGTATAGGCTTCAGAGGTGCAGTATTTATGCTTCTCATCTTCCAATATCTCTCAATCTCTTCAGCTTTTCGACCAGGAAGGCGCCCAGCGATCAGTGACCACCTGCAAAAACCCAATGTTTGAGTATAAAAAGTACTCTAATAATCAATTTGAATGCATCATATCAGTCCTGGTTACCTGTTGCCCACGAGCTTATACATTCTGATAATAAGTTCGTCTTCCTCTTCAGTAATGTCACAAACCCACCCCAAATTCCTGCTTTCTGATATGCATAATAAGTGGAATATTAAAATCTCTGCAAGTCTGATAAATAATGGCTACAATCATAAAACAAACCATCATGGGCGTTTATTAATGGTTTCGTTGAAACATGTTCTGACTATACCTTTAGAGATAAGCTGATCTCGGGCTGTAAAGTGCCTGCTGCAGCGCTGAGCAAATACGTCATCCATAGTTCTTCTCAAAACTGTTGCTGCGACCATTTATCACTGAAAAGCAATTTTATCAGAAAAAGGTAGCCACTGAGACAGATAAAATGTAGTGATGTTCTACGGGCCTGAGACACTGGTTTAAAAGAGATTGAGGCAGCGCAGCAGTCAACTACAAGACCGAGACAGGCTATGAATGGTTGGTCGCTTAACCTTCACGTTCTTGGAAGGTGGAAAAGGGCATCATATAATTTCCGTCGCCCCAGTATATAGTAGAAACACTAGGTATTGAAATTATCAGCATTCATAACCTAATTGTAAACATTGGAATGAGCACTGCGACATGATGTGTTGTGCTTAGGGACCATGCGTACTCTCAGAGCGTGACTACGCGTACTTTGAGAGCGTGAGCATCTTTGGAATCTCCACATTTTTTATCAAATTTATTTGCCATCGGTAATATGCGTTAGAGGTGGATCCCTATCCAATTGGGAAGGATAGAAGAATTAATATGAGAAATCTTAAAAATTAAAAAAAGGTTTTCAGGTATTTTAATAAAAAGCTTAAACTGGGACAAGATATATAAAACTATTAAGATAACTAGGTTTCTAGTCATGGTTGATGAATAGCAAGATACAGATTGTTAATCTGAAAGCAATTCAAATCAGATTCGATGACTTATAATCCAACTGCTACAGCATTACAGGCCATTTAATTTAAAAGCAATTCAAATAGGATTCGATAACCTTTAAATCAACTGTTACAGCATTGAATGTTGCATAATAGACTGGATATTTACGATCATGGTTGATAATGTGAAAGATATTTGTAATCCAACTGCTGCATAGTAAGTTGGATAGTAGGCTACTGCATAGTAGGCTGGATATTTACGATCATGGTCGAAAAAAATGCTATGGATTATAGGCCATTTAATTTAAAAGCAATTCAAATCGGATTAGATGACCTTTAATTCAACTGTCACAGTATTCAATGCTACATAATAAATTAGATGACCTTTAATTCAACTGTCACGGTATTCAATGCTACATAGTAGACTGGATATTTACGATTATGATTGATAATGTGAAAACAATGCTGTGGATTACAAGCCATTTAATCTAAAAGCAATTCAAATCAGATTAGATGATCTTTAATTCAACTGTCACAGTATTCAATGCTGCACAGTAGAGTCGATATTTACGATCATGGTTGAGAATGTGAAAGATATTTGTAAGAGTAGGTGAAATAGATTACCTAATATAGTTTCCTCAAAATTCGAACCCTACCACTGTACTTGTATTTCCACGCACGTAAATGGGCATTAGCTGCTAAATCCCAGAATTTAACTCTTCAACTCAGCGTCACGTAGAACCAAACAAACCGCCAAGGGTAAAAGTATAGGCACGCACGCAGGTCTTCAACATATCTGATAGCATCACTAGTTACGTTGTGGCTACGGATTCAAAATTCAAGTTGCAGTATAATTCAATCACTTAAGACACTGAGAAAAAGTCAAACTTAGCAGTTAGATGTGGCATCTGCAAGTGGGGCATTTGTCAGCTTTCTGATACCGATAAGCTTCATACCATCTGTCTGGCTGAACTCGTCCAGAGAGGTCGTGAAAGTCCGATCCAGTACGCGCTGTAACAGTACTACTGATGTTTCATGTTCATGGCCGGCCGTGGCCATAAGGATTTGTCTGATCAGGCCTTCAAGATTCGAATGCCTCAAAATACTCAAAGAAGACCGGCAGATCCCGTGATAATGAAGAAGTGCTTCATGCGGTGGCAGTCAAGGCAAGACCTAAAACAAATATCACGTTCAATAAGTACCAGATCTCCATCATCATCCCGAAAATATAGACCAATCAATTTCTGAGGATCCTTCTGATCTGCTATGCTATCAAGCTTTTGGAAAGTCTCACGGAGGTGAGAAAAACATGCCAATGGCAGATAGCATTCCGTGCAGGGATGACTGCCATTAACACTGAACAGTATTTGTACAGGGAATATCATGAGCAGTGGTCACATATTTATAGGTGACCGTGCAAGCCAGTGGGTTGGGTTTGTTAAGTCGTGTCATTCACAAAATACTACAGTAAATTTGACTGAGTATGCATACAGAGATTGTACGTACAATCCAGGTATGCATTTACCTGAAGGAGGCATATGCCCATTGTGAGCCAAACGGGGAAATCTACCAATCATCATGGCCTGATTTGTTTTTCAACCTAGTTTCACCCATTATGAATAATAGGTACAAGAGTATAAGCAAACATGGTAAGCCAAAGAGCGACTGAAAGTAGCATAGGGTAAGAATAGATGCAGAGTGAAAGATGACATTTATAGTTACAATGGCAAAATGAAATTTTACATCAAAATAAACGGTTTTGGCTAAACGTTTTATCTTTTGGGTTTTTTTTTTTGGGTAAGAATTCTTAAATTGGCTATATAAATTTGGATAAAATCTTATGAATTATACAAATTAGCTACTCAAATCTGCAAAGCAAAATCAAACTGAAAAAGTGGTGAAATAAACCCAAAATTTAAACTTTTAAACTGCTACAAAAAAGTTTCCTCTAAATAATATTTTATTAAATGATTTTTTAAAATCAAATTATATGAATTTAAAAAAAAATTATTATTATTATTATTTAAAATTCATTTCTAAATATAGAAATTTAAAAAACCCATAAAACACTTCGATTATACAAAAATAATCACTATTAAAACATGGGTGCATTATCAAATTTTAATGGCATAAGTTGGCTATAAACATGGGTGGGTTATCAAATAAAGGCACCTAAAAGTATTGCAGTCCTTTGTTGTTATATCTTACATTTTTGTTTGTGGAGTCTAGCTTCTTATGAGATTCGTGTTTGTGGGCTCCATTGGTTTGAGTTTATAGTTGTTGTTTATTTTATTTGTGTTTATAGTGATTGTTTATATTTTGTTTGTGGTGGTTTTATTTATGATTTATTCTAGTCTAAAAGTAATTTGGTATATTTTATTGATTTTGTGGTTTGTTGGCAGTGGTTTCTATGAAAAGTATGTTTTTTGCAGGTTGTTTTTGTTTGTGGTGGTTGTTTATAATTTTTTTGTGGTGGTTGTTTATAATTTGTTTGTGGTTATATTATTTATAATTTATTTCATTGCTTTTTGTTGTGGTGGTTGTTTATGCTGTTCTCGTGGTTGTTTATAGTTTGTTTGTGGTTACATCATTTATGATTTTTTTTTATTGTTTTTGGTTGTGTTGGTGTTTATAGTTTGTTTCGCTGATATATTATTTATAATTTTTTTTCATTGTTTTTGGTTGTAGTGGTTGTTTATAGTTTGTTTGCTAATATATCATTTATGACTTGATTTATCGATGTGAGAATATTATACTATTTAATTTGTGTTTCAAGAATATTCATTGTTTTTATTTTTGTTTTTGTTTGTAGTGGTTGCTTGTCATAATTTTATTATTTGTTTTGAATGTTTTGTTTATTTGTTTTGAATGTTTTGTTTAAGTCATGTATTTGTGTGGTTGTATTGTAGCTAGTGTTCATGTTGTCCTTGTGTGCAATATCATAGCTAGTGTTCAATTGATCACTAAAATGTTTAGGAAACTTGAACTAAGGTATGTCTTAATATATATTTTGTGGATCACCATTACTTGTGGTAGTACATAGCTAGTTATGGTTATTGTGGTGGTATCATAGTTAATGTTTATGATCAATATTCTAAGAAACTTGATTGAAAGTGTGTTTAGGTTGATTGTTGGGATTTTTGTAATATGGTTATTTATTTATTTATTTTTGCTTGTGACTATATGATTTATGATTTATTTTCAACAAGTTGATTGTTGGGGTGGTGTTGTATTTTAGAGAAATATAGATTTATATTTATCTAGAAATTACTCATAGTAATATTATAAGAAAAAAATGCACTCAACACAAACATTCATAAGGAAAGTAAAAATCTATCTATGAATGAAACAAGCACATTGGAAGTGGAAGTAATGGATATATTAACAATTGGATAAATAGTTCTTATTACCCCAATATTCTCTAAAAATCTCCAACTTCACAATAAGTATTTCTTTGGATTTTATTTTGGAGTGTGTTAATTAGAGTGAGGTACCACATTATCACCAAAAAGAAATCAAAAGTTAAGGATCATTGGAAGGGTTTGAAATTGCCTCCCATTTTTAGGAAATCTAGAGAAAGGATAGAAGGCAAGATAAGGCCCTAGGTCACCCAGTTGAGTAGAGAAGCAATATTTTAATGTTTACAAATAGGTATTACAATTTTTATGTGAGTTTGGACTTAGGTAAATTACAACAATAAATTAATTATATATAGATGTTGTAGATAGAATAAAATAAACAAAAATGATTACTTCCTTTACTCTATGTCATCTAATTAACTTACTTCCTTGAAATCTAAAAGTGAAAAAGAAAGGAACAAGAAATGCAGCCTAGCTAAACCTTCAATCTAATGAAAACATATTGAACAACACACATTAGATTGATTAACCCTCTTTACTTTGGTGATCAAGAAAACCAAGAAGGGATCCTAAGGTTCATTTACCTCCTAGGTGGGTGAAAACCCTTAATTATATGTGAGACTATCTCTAACCTTCTCTAATCTACACTACAACAAGATACTTGTAATTATAGGAAAATATATCAAACAACATGAAATAAAGAAGGGCTAGAAAGCCACTCAACATACTCGATAAATCACTCTCCCCCTCCACACTGCTACATTGGGTGGAAATTACAACGAAATATTACGACGGTTTAAAATTTTGTCGTAATTTTTTTGTTATTTTTGGACTAAATTTACTTCTTTTTTTTCGGGGTCCAAATGTTAGTTGCTCAAGCGACCAACATTCCATGTTAGTCGCTCTAGCGACCAACATTCCACGTTGGTCGTTATAACGACCAACTATGGAACGTGTGAGAATCAAATGGTTATTGACTTATTGTTTGGTCAATTTGACCGAATTCCTCAGAAGACCGACAAAATCAATCCTATATATATCTCAGTTATGAAAAATTTGCTATAGTTGCGACAATCATTTTCTACATTTGCGGCAATCATTTGGGTGTTCTGATGCAATGGTGTTATGGTTTTTTATGAAATCTTGATTTCAATTCTCTTTCAAGAAGAGAAACATTGAATTGATCAGACTCTACAT
>ML783145.1:390370-404189 GCA_009831015.1 Picea engelmannii | reverse complement strand
AATATTTATTAAGTTTAAATACGTTTATTAATTATTAATTTATTTTGTACTTGTCAGGAATATTGCAGTTGAAGCACCACAAAGCTATGTGGTATAATGGTCGAAAATTTCGCGTCAAAAGGGTGGATGACACGAAGAAAACCACAGATTCCGGGATAACTGCAGTGTTTCAAGTCACTAATGTTTCTTCTAGAAGTGACAAACATCCAAGACTAACAAAAAATAGATATTATGGATATTTGGATGATATAATCGAGCGTGACTTGAAATCCTTCAAGATAATTCTATTTGAGGTCAAATGGTATCGTTTACGGATAAATGAGCGTGATCCTGAAAGAACTATTATTCAGCATGACAATGGTTTTACGATGGTTAATACAAGGACATTTGAGCCGGGTCTAGAAAGTTATGTTCTTCCTAGCCAATGTGAGCAGGTATTCTATTGCGAGGTTCCCGGTAAACCAGGTTGGTCGTTTGTTGTTAGCTATGATCCAAGAGGAAGGCCTGTAAAGTATAATGTACCAGAAGAAGATGATATTCAATAACTAGAAGGTGATACAAAGGAACATGAGGAGGTAGACCATGTATCGTCATATGACGAAGTCGAAGAAGTTGATCGACCATATGATGTAGATGATAATGTTCTCGATGACGCTATATCTGATGATGATATTATCGAAAATTATGACAGTACTGATGATGATGTTGATATGGCCAATCCATTCGATGATGATTATGAAATACCAGATGATGATATAGAATATGATGAGTTGGATGAAGAAGAAGATCAATGATATTCCTACATGTGGTGAGTGATTTGTACTATAGATGTCTTATGTTTTTTTTTCTTTCATGTAATCTTAGTGTCGTTTTTAATTATAGTTGTCGAATCTAGATAGATTGGGTATTGGGGAAATGACAATGTTCATGATGAAGATGATATTGACGAAGTTGAGTTTGATGAACAAGAAGATGAATGATATATAGAGGTATGTGTTTTATATGAAGATCTTTATATGTTTTTATTTTGTATAATATCGTATTTTACATGTTCTTTATTATTTCAAATTGGGTATGGGGAAATTGAGAGTAATGTGAGGGGGGGGGCGCACTGTTATAACCCTAATTTGCATTAGACATGCTTACCTGGCATCAGGCCATCTCATTTTCCTTCTTTGCCAATCCACTACTGAATATCTCTTCTTAAAAACACCTTTTTTAAGGGCATACGCTAGTTGACCCACTACAACCCACATGTACACTCTAGCTGACCCACTACAACCCACATGTACATGCTAACTGGCCCATTTCAGCCTGCGTGTACCTACAAAAGCATGAAAAATGGAAAGTTGTTGATGGAACAAACAGTTTTGGGTAAATTAACTAAACCTTTCGACCATGCATGGCCAGTCACTCGACTAAATACCTAGCTCCTTATAGCCTATAAAAGAAGGGTTAGGGGTCCCATTTGAAAGGAGGAAAATCATAGTAAAGAAACTCTACCCGAATTAGCATTCCCCTAGCCTCAACTTTTGCAACTATTGTGTGAAGAGAAAAATATACAGAAGCAGTTGGAGCACAGTTGAAGAGGAGCCCAGGACAAGATTCGAGGAGCAGTTCAACCACATATTGTAAAGTTTACTCTTGTGAAGATTAATACAAAAAGGAATACTTTTTTCGTCCCACCATATCATGTGTTCAAATTGTGTATTTATTTTATGATATTGTCACATCTAACCCATCAATTAGCATATGAAATGCATGTTTGCAGCTCTCTGTTTGTCCATGTGTGAATCTAGGTCAGCTTTGGCAGGAGGCTTGCAGTCAAGGAGTGAGTGAAAGTGAAGGGATCGACATCAAACGAAGGATTTAAGGTAGAGTTACCTAATCTTGTTTGCACCTTTGTATTGCATGAATGTGGGGTTTTGTGTTGGGAGAATAGGAAAAAAGTAGAGGCCTTTATGATGCAGGAGCATCGCCAACTCAGCAAGAGAGCCAGCGTGGAGCGAAAGACAGCTGGACAAGGGCAGCCGAAACTTTTTGAATTTCCATTTAAGATGATGCGCCAATACATAAATACACCACTTATGAAAGCGCTTTTGTATATTGTATCAGACCTCGAGCCATACGCTCTTGTCTGGAGTAGATAAGGAGGCATTTAATCTAGTTAATGCAGGTAGGTAGGATTTATTTCTAGATTAGACAGCTTTAGATGGAAGGAGGGAAAATGGATATAGACACCCTCATTGTATCATTGTAACATTAGCCAGCATTCAGAGAGAAGAGCAGAGCAGAGGATTGTATGAAGAACACCCATGTACAGATATTGAATTAATAGAAAGAAGCTTTGATTCAAACTCATGGTTTGTGTTGTTTTCTCTGTGTATGGTTGATATGCTTCATAATGTTTGTTTTCTATTATATGTTTGCTTGGTATATGTTGTGCATGTGATTTCATGTTTTGAAACTGAAGTCTGAAAGAGGATGGAATGAGTTTCAATTGTTTCTCTATCTGAGCCAAGAGATTCCTGCAAAGAGTGCAGTCGAATTCATCTGCATGGAGTGCGTTGATGAAGGCTCAGTAGTTTAACCTTTGTTCTCATTCGTCCAGAAGAAGAAGTGGGTCATTGAAGCTGAGCCAGGAAGTGTGCAGGTAGGAGAAGAAGCCTCATTTGTTAATCTGAGCAAAGGAGGTTGAAGACGGCTTCTGCAGAAAGTGCGCAGAGTCAGGAGGACTCAACACTTGAAAAGTTCTTGAACGTCGAGCGCGAGGAGGGCGCACGAATCCATCTGAAGAATCAGAATGGAAAAGCTCAGGAGGGTTATCACTTTGTGATATCATGGAAGAGAGTCCAAAAGGTTGTCGAAGAAGGTCAGGCAGGATTTGCAGGCACAGGCCTGGGAAGCCGCCTTGAGAGAAAAGACTTAGTCATTCCCAAGAAATCCTCGAGAAGGAGAATCGACGGGCAGGATTTTCCGAGGGAAATAGCGAAATCCCATCAGCCGTCAAATTTCAGGAGAGTTGCGTCGGAGTTAAGTCTGAATGAGCAGAGAGGGAGTCATCGGGACTTGGCTCATCGGAATATCAAAGTTTCCGTGGGCTTGAAACTCTTGAAGAACGAAATCGCGATTTGCAATTTCCCGATAGGGTTAAGCCCTGCAGTGGAGGACAGGTGTCATCGGGGATCGGGAATCGGGGATTCATGAGGTGAGTAACTTGTGACAGTGTAACCGTCGATTTCCCAACGGGATAGTTCCCGACAGAAGCAAGGAAAGCGTGGAGTGGATATTCCATCGGGATTCGGGGATTTATAAGACTCGATTCCGTGAGTTTGGGATTCGCGATTGCGCGGGTGCCGATTTCCCGATAAGGTAAAGGGAGATCGTCGTAGAGCATCCTGTGGGTGCAGGAAAGTCCCGATTAGGGATTTGAGGAGCAATTTATCTCTTCGGGCCTAGGAAAGAGAAGGTCTTGGTGATAGCGGACGTGCCCTGGGTGGTGCGTTTGTACCAAGTGGTATCAGAGCGAGAAAATCTCTCTGTTTTCTATAACAGAGGAGAAGAGAAAATTTCACCATTCCGCCAAGAAGAGGTAGGCAATCACCCAATCCATAGGGGGAATGAGAAATGTCCAGAGAAAGAAGTAGCCAAGGACAGAATGTAGAGATGGAGAGGGAAATACAAAATCTTCGTGCCAGAATGGAAGATATGGAAGAAGCGCAGAGACGCACAACCAATACTGGAGATCTAAGTGACTCCGAAGGTGAAGGTGAAGCTGAACAACAAGGAGGAGTTGTAGTCGAAGATGCAGCCAACGAGAGATTGATTAAAGCTATCGCCCGGATGAGTTCAAAGACAAAAATGGACATTCGAGCTTACGAAGGAAGTCTGGATGCAGAAGAGCTGTTGGATTGGATCAGGACTCTTGACACCTACTTCGACTACGAGGATATCGAAGAGGATAAAAAGGTTAGGCATGCTGTCACAAAGTTGAAGGGACATGCAACATTATGGTGGGACGAGCTTCAAGCGAATAGATGTTCAAAAGGTAAACAAAAGATCAAAAGCTGGGATCGAATGATTGCGAAGATGAAAGAAAAGTTCATCCCAAGAGACTACCAAATTAATTTGTTCAGGAGGATGCAGAACCTGAGACAGAAGCTGATGACAGTGAAAGAATACACTGAGGAATTCTATCGATTGAACATCAGAGCAGGTCATCGAGAGAGCGATGATGACAAGGTTTCCAGATATCTGAATGGTCTGAGGTATGACATTCAGGATGAATTAAGCATGGTTACCATCAGGACGGTGGAGGATGCTTATCAGATGGCTCTGAAAGCCGAGGAGAAGCTGAGCCGTAAGCAAGGTCAGCGACGGCGAGGCAGAAGTCAGCCAAGAGGCAAGGCAGTTGCCCAGGAGAAATACCAGAAGCCCAAGAAGGAATGGAAGAAACCTCAGGGTAAGGTTGAAAGAGGTGGAACCTCACAGCGACAACCATATGTTGAACAACGAGGAGACTATGCTGACGCAAACACTTTTCCTCGTACCAGAGGTAGAGGAAGAGGCCGAGGTGGAGTCATCACATGTTTCACATGTGGGAAGGAGGGACATAAGGCAGTTGACTGTCCAGATAGGAAAAAGGGCAGAGGAGAAGCTCACATCACTGAAGCACAGAGGCGTGATGTTGAGAATGAAGATAGAGAAAGTGGAAGGTCGCTGATGATGCGTAAAGTTCTCTTAACACCTGGGAAGGAGGTGGAGGACTCAACTCAAAGGACCAGATTGTTCAGAATAGCTTGCAAATCCAAAGATAGGAAATGCAAGGTTATTGTTGATAGCGGAAGCACAGATAATCTCGTTTCGACCGAGATGGTAGAGAAGTTGGAGCTGGAGACAACTGATCACCCAAGTCCATACAAAGTCTCGTGGCTACAGAAGGGACATCAGGTGAGTGTCACTAAACAGTGTTTAGTTGAATTCAAGATAGGGGGATATAATGATAGGGTCTTATGTGATGTCATTCCCATGGATGTATGTCATTTATTGCTGGGTAGACCATGGCAATATGACAGAAATCTGATTCATGATGGGAGGATGAACACATATATCCTGGAGAAAGATGGGAGGACACACAGGTTCCTTTCGATAAAGGATAAGGAGGTGAAACTAGAAGTAAGCAATACAATACTTCTCATGAGTGGGAAGGAGCTTCTCACAGAGATGGAGAAGAAGGAAGATCCACAATTCTTTGTGATTAGAAAACTGAGGATTGTTCTGATTAGCACAAGAGTGGATGACTTACCAGATGAGATTTAGGAACTGCTAGGGGAGTTCACTGACATCATAGTGGATGAATTACCTCATTCATTGCCACCAATGAGGAGTATGAGTCACCACATAGACCTCATATTAGGAGCTAGTTTGCCGAACAAGGCTGCGTATAGATTGACGCCACAAGAAAATGAAGA
Source organism: Picea engelmannii (assembly GCA_009831015.1). Classification (NCBI taxonomy): domain Eukaryota; kingdom Viridiplantae; phylum Streptophyta; class Pinopsida; order Pinales; family Pinaceae; genus Picea; species Picea engelmannii. Next base: position 398,718 of record ML783145.1, on the reverse strand, counting down.
GGTCAAGAACCAGGTCCAGGAGCTATTGGACAAAGGATTGGTCAGAGAAAGCTTAAGTCCATGTGCTGTTCCAACCGTGCTTAGTCCAAAGAAAGATGGAGGTTGGAGAATGTGCACCGACTCAAGAGCGATCAACAAAATTACCATCAGGTACAGGTTTCCACTGCCGAGAATGGATGATCTGATGGATTGTCTGAGTGGGGCAAATTATTTTTCAAAGATTGATTTGAAAAGTGGATATCACCAGATTCGCATGAGGGAAGGTGATGAATGGAAGACAACATTCAAGACAAACGAAGGTTTGTACGAATGGCTAGTCATGCCATTTGGTTTGACAAACGCGCCAAGCACATTCATGAGACTGATGAATGAAGTCCTAAGGGAGTTCATCGGGAAATTTGTCGTCGTATATCTGGATGATATACTGATTTTCAGTAAGACCAAGGCTGAACATTTGAAGCACTTGGATATAGTGATGAGGAAACTGCAGTAGGAGAAGCTGTTGATTAACATGAAGAAGTCCTCATTTATGAAGACAGAGCTCATTTATTTGGGTTTTGTCATATCGGCAAATGAATTGAAAATGGATTCAAGTAAAGTGAAAGTGATTAAGAATTGGCCATCACCAAGAAATGTTTTCGAGGTGAGAAGTTTCCAAGGTTTGGCTAGTTTCTACCGAAAGTTCATCAGGAATTTCAGTGGAATTAGCGTAGCAATGATGGACACAGTGAAGAAAATACATAAATCTTTTCATTGGACTGAAGTGGCAGAGAAGAGCTTCAATCTGTTGAAGCGAAAGATCACCGAACGACCGGTGTTGGTGTTACCAGATTTCATGAAGACATTTCAAGTGAAATGTGATGCAAGTGGCTTTGCCATAGGAGCGGTCTTGAGTCAGGAAGACAGACCTATTGCATATTTTAGTGAGAAGCTGGATGAAGCAAAGCTGAAATACTCCACGTATAACAAAGAGTTTTATGCTATCATACAGGCATTAAAGAAGTGGAGGCATTACTTGATCCCAAAGGAATTTGTATTGTACAGTGATAATCATGCATTGTAGTTTGTGACTCAACAAGAGAAGTTGAATCAGAAACATGCGAAATGGGTAGAGTATATGCAGAATTTCACGTTTTTGATTAAGCATATTGCAGGTACTGCTAACAAAGTGGTTGATGCCTTGAGCTGGAAGTGTTTGTTGCTGCAGGAGTTCCGAGTCAAAACATTGGGCTTTGAAAACCTCAGGGACATGTATGCAGGAGATGCAGATTTCGGAGAATCATATGAGGTAGCTGAGAATCCAGTTCTCAGGGATAGGAGCCCTTGGATAGATTACATGATCCAGGAGGGGTTGCTGTTCAGAGGCAATCAATTATGCATTCCAAATTTCTCCATGAGGGAGAACTTGTTGAAAGAAAAACACAGTGGTGGGTTAGCAGGACATTTTGGCCACGATAAAACATTCGCAAAGCTGAGCGAATCATATTTTTGGCCAGGCATGCGAGAAGATGTCAAAAGGTTTGTTGACAGGTGTCGAATTTGTCAGCATTCGAAGGGGAGGAATCAGAATACAGGTCTTTATCAAGCATTCCCCATACCATAGAGGCCGTGGGAGGTAATTAGCATGGATTTTGTATTAGGTTTGCCGAGGACACAGAGAGGGGTTGATTCCATATTTGTGGTGGTGGATAGGTTTTCGAAGATGGCACATTTTATCCCATGCTAGAAGACCAGCGATGCGACTCACATCGCGAACTTGTTTTTCAAGGAGGTCATTCGACTCCATGGATTGCCGAAAAGTATAGTTTCGGACAGAGACACAAAATTCATAGGTCATTTTTGGAGGACCTTATGGAAGAAGCTAGGAACTAACTAGGTGTTTAGTTCAACTTACCATACGTAGACAGACGGACAGACGGAAGTCGTCAATAGAAGTCTAGGAGACTTGCTGAGGAGCTTGGTGACAAAACACCATAGTAGCTGGGACAACATATTTCCACAGGTAGAGTTCGCGTACAACGATTCAGTGAATCAGAGTACCGGGAAAAGCCCATTTCAGATTGTGTATGGGACACAACCGAGGGGAGTTTCTGAACTCAGGGAGTCAGAACAGATTGCGACTAGCAGTGCGAGCGCAGAGGAATTCGCTGAAGCGATGAAGGAACTTCACAGCAGGGTGAAACAACGATTGATAGACTCAAATCAAGAGTATAAGCGCAGAGCAGATCATCATCGGAGACAACTTCAGTTCGAAGTTGGTGATCTGGTTCTGGCACACTTGAGAAAGGAAAGGTTTCCGAGGGGAACATATAACAAGTTAAAAATGAAGAAAATTGGGCCATGCAGAGTCCTAAAGAAATTCAGAGAGAATGCTTATGAGATTGAGCTACCGGATGGCATCGGAATATCTCTGATATTCAATGTTGCAGATTTATACCCATACAAGGCTGGAGAAAAAGAGATTGGAACTGAGGAGCCAGTGACCCAGTGGATGAAACAATTACCAGTTGCAGAGAAACCGAAGATGGAGTGCATACTGGACAAAAGAATGGGAAAGAAGACCAGGAGGAAAGAATACTATAAGTATCTGGTCAAGTGGAAGAATCACCCAGTGGAGGATGCCAGCTGGGAAACAGAAGAAGTTGTCCAAAAGCATGGACAGACCATGCAGGAGCTCATGGACAGGAGCCCATGAAAGTTTTCAAGCCGAGGAGTATGATGCAGGAGCATCGCCAACTCAGCAAGCGAGCCAGCGTGGAGCGAAAGACAGCTGGACAAGGCCAATCGAAACTTTTTGAATTTCCATTTAAGATGATGCGCCAATACATAAATACACCACTTATGAAAGCGCTTTTGTATATTGTATCATACCTCGAGCCATACGCTCTTGTCTGAAGTAGATAAGGAGGCATTTAATCTAGTTAATGCAAGTAGGTAGGATTTATTTCTAGATTAGACAACTTTAGATGGAAGGAGGGAAAATGGATATAGACACCCTCATTGTATCATTGTAACATTAGCCAACATTTAGAGAGAAGAGCAGAGCAGAGGATTGTATGAAGAACACCCATGTACAGATATTGAATTAATAGAAAGAAGCTTTGATTCAAACTCATGGTTTGTGTTGTTTTCTCTGTGTATGGTTGATATGCTTCGGAATGTTTGTTTTCTGTTATATGTTTTCTTGGTATATGCTATGCATGTGATTTCATGTTTTGAAACTGAAGTCTGAAAGAGGATGGAATGAGTTTCAATTGTTTCTCTATCTGAGCCAGGATATTCCTGCAAAGAGTGCAGTCGAATTCATCCGCATGGAGTGCGTTGATGAAGGCTCAATAGTTTAACCTTTGTTCTCATTCGTCCAGAAGAAGAAGTGGGTCATTGAAGCTGAGCCAGGAAGTGTGCAGGCAAGAGAAGAAGCCTCATTTGTTAATCTGAGCAAAGGAGGTTGAAGACAACTGCTACAGAAAGTGCGCAGAGTCAGGAGGACTCAACACTTGAAAAGTTGTTGAACGTCGAGCGCGAGGAGGGCGCACGAATCCATCTGAAGAATCAGAATGGAAAAGCTCAGGAGGGTTAGCACTTTGTGATATCGTGGAAGAGAGTCCAAAAGGTTGTCGAAGAAGGTCAGGCAGGATTTGCAGGCACAGGCCTGGGAAGCCGCCTTGAGAGAAAAGACTTAGTCATTCCCAAGAAATCCTTGAGAAGGAGAATCGACAGGCAGGATTTGCCGAGGGAAATAGCGAAATCCCGTCAGTCGTCAAATTTCAGGAGAGTTGCGCCAGAGTTAAGTCTGAATGAGCAGAGAGGGAGTCATCGGGACTTGGCTCATCGGAATATCGGAGTTTCCGTGGGCTTGAAACTCTTGAAGAACGAAATCGCGATTTGCGATTTCCCGATAGGGTTAAGGCATGAAGTGGAGGACAGGTGTCATCGGGGATCGGGAATCGGGGATTCACGAGGTGAGTAACTTGTGACAGTGTAACTGCTGATTTCCCGACGGGATATTTCCCGACAGAAGCAAGAAAAGCGTGGAGTGGATATTCCATCGGGATTCGGGGATTTATAAGACCCGATTCCGTGAGTTTGGGATTCACGATTGCGCGGGTGCCGATTTCCCGATAAGGTAAAGGGAGATCGTCGTAGAGCATCCTGTGGGTGCAGGAAAGTCCCGATTAGGGATTTGAGGAGCAATTTAGCTCTTCAGGCCGAGGAAAGAGAAGGTCCTAGTGATAGCGGATGTGCCCTGGGTGGCGTGTTTGTACCACTTTAAATGTTCATTTTCTGCATGCATGATTAAACCCTTAGTGCTAGTTTGTAGGAGGGATTTCCCACCCACAACAGAATTGGTGACCATACTGGGGATCTCTCAGGTTTTCTGGGGATACCTTTTTGGGTATTTTTAAATTGGTTTTATCACCTTTTTTCTGAGTTTTTGCAAGAGTCTAAGCTAGTAGGGATTCTGGTCTTCCATACCGGTACTCCCTGCTTTCTTTGCTCGACTGCATTTTGTTTTCAGGAAGTCACAGAGGTACACGTGGCCTGTATAAGGCCTGCATGCATGTACACGTGCCCTACCTTCACATAGCCTGAATGCAGACATTAGCTGATGAAGTGTCAATCACGTGTCTAAGTTCAAAATTTTTTGTGTTTAGATAGGCAGTCATCCTCTCCCCTGGAAGAAGTGATCCTTCTCAGGGGTTTTCTAGATCTCATTCTGGTCTCTTTTTTTGCCATTTGTAGCTTAGGTACCACCTCAGATTGGTCTTGTTCTATGAAATTTTCCTTGAATTATTTTTCTTTTCTGACAAAGTAAGTTTCTGAGTCTTCAAGAGATTCTGGTTCTCAATACCAGTAGTCTCTGCCAGTTCTTGATTGCTTGTCTTTTCATTTTTGAAGAGTTGTAGAGGTACACGTGACCTGCATAAGGTCTGAATACGTGTACACGTGCTCTGACCTTACACAACTCGCGTGCACACACTAGCTTTTGAACTGTCAACAACGTTCCTGTTGAGAAAATTTGTGTTTAAGGAGAGGCAGTCATCCTTTTCATTGTCAAGATTTATACCTCTCAGGGTTCTTGGTCTCTGTCATAGCAGTCGACAACTTAGGTCTGATCACAACAATAGCTTTCTTTTTCATTAAAAAGTTTTCCTCAAAATTTTTCTTTCATAGGGTTTTTAGACAAGTGTGAGAGTCTGCTTTCATCAACTTGTGTGTTATTGTCAGTAACTCTTTGTGATCTGCTCTTAGGCCAGAAGTTTTCTTGGTCTTTACTTGTCATCATTTTTCCTTTTTCCTTTGCGAGCATTAAATAAAAAAAATCTTTTATTTCTTGGTTTGGTTAAGTAGTTGTTGGTTTTCATTAATAACCAGGAAAAGTTTTTCTTTCATAAGTTGTTGGTTGTTTACTTAGGACAATAAGTAGCTCGTAGTCGAGCGAAATCCTGTTTTGAGTTTGCTGTTCAAAGATCTTAGAAAAAATTTTAGTTTGAAAAGTTGATTAAGAATTGTGTCAAGAAGAAGTTATTTTGTTTCCAGCTTTCTGTTTATCTTTTCTTTTGTCTCTAAAAATATCACTAGCTTCGCTTTCATAACCTTTGACTTAAGACAAGCCATAAAAAATTAACGATTAATTAAAATCAACTAGACTTTATCATTGTAGGGTCCATAAACTAGTCTAAGCTAGAGCCTTGATTTAGGTTGGAGAGGAAAATCTTCAAGGCTGCAAAACTTACATAAGAGTCTGTGCTAGGGAGTGTTAAAAGTCCAGTATCATGAAAGTTATCCGGAACCCCCCTCTAACACAAGGGATAAACACAAGGTTGCATGCGGAAAGGTAGCGGAGATAACCCCTCCAAATCCGGACCAAGCGTAGTAGGGAACACATATAGAGGGCTTGTTTTGGGATTTTGTCGATTGCATTTGCCACAGAGCTTCGTGGGTCTTGAATCTGTTCAAGGTCCTCAGTTGTCTTCCAAACCACTTGCTTTTGATACCCTTGACAAGTTTCGGGCTTGATACCCTGCTCATTGCGGTCCACCCGACTGTCGACTGTACCCACCTGGTGACTTTTCACGCATTGGCAACCTAGTTTCCATTATTTTAAGGACTTACACAGGTGACTGCGAGGGTAGACCACGGTACCTAGGACAGACATCGGGCCACACTTTGCAGAGTATACCTGGAGGGTGCTTCCATATTCGAGTTTCACTTGCACTGGTAAGTTGCTCTAGTGTTGGTTGTTGTAACTATTCTTCCAACTAGTTTAGTCATTGCTTGTTTTATCTCGTAGGGAATTTTTCTAGTGTGTGTTGTTTTTGAACAAATAGAAATCCCTAGTGTGTCTTTGATCTTCTTACACAGTGGAGGATCATGAGCTCCGCCAGTCACGAAGTCTTCTTGGCCTGCCTCCGGTTACACTGGAGCCACCCCCGCCACTGCTAAGGCGAAATCTAGACCAACAAGGGTCTTTTGAAGCGATCGGGTCACAGGAAACTTTGCCCGACCAACATCCGGAGGAACCAACCATTTTAGACCTTGGAGTGGAAGCTCTTGGTCCAACCAAAACTCCAACCACTAATCTTTCGTCGGCCATCATCGTACAGATTTATCCTTATGAGAGCTAGACAGTGTCACACGTAGCAATGGAAACAAACGCTGCCACTTCTTTTGGGAATTCTCCTATTCCCACTATGGATGTCACCATAGGGGGTGTTCCACCTCCTAACCCATCGTTGCCAGTCCAAGCCACCATGGTCTCAACTGCCTCTACCTCGAGCAGTGGTCCGATCCCATCTTTGGTGGCGGCCACTGCTCCTTTCATGCAAAGTGCGACAGGCCCTCCATTCTCATACGGGATGCCTAGCTCAGGTACAAGTCCTGTACTTTCCTACTCCACTATATAGTATTTAGGTCTGGGGGCAGGGAGCTCTAACGCTCCTCTGCAAGGACCCATGGGGGGGCACTTCAAATCCATTTAACGCTTTAACTTATGGAGGAGGTCATATACCTCCTTTGTCCCCTTCGCTCAGCGGTTCCCACCAGTAATCCACTGGGCCAAACACACACCATAGTTCTTTTGGAGCACGGAGTCAAGGACCACCTTCTCGTAATATGCTGGTAGGTTCGACACCGTTCTCTTTGTTCGGTGCATTTAGTAACAACACTTTCTCGTCAGCTGCTTTCTCGATTGGGGGCAACCCCAGTTACGTACAACCTAATCCTATGCAGGGTACTATTCCTGCACAGGGGGAAAACCCAGGAACTTCTTCCGCATCATGACCTTGAAATTCTTGGCAGGGATCAGTTCCCTTGTCAGGAATGCCGATAGGGAGCAACTTTTTTCACAACCAATGGAACCTCAGGCAAGGTGCAGTACCTATGCCCATGGGATCAACATGGGGCAACTCTTCCCAAAGTCCTTCGAATGTAATGCACGCCCAACCATCTACGTCCTATTTCGGGAATCAACCGATGATGTCTCCTCAAATGCAGAATCCATATTCTATTCATGGCCATGGTTTTTACTAGAACCTGGGCCAGCAACCCAACTTTTCCTGGCAACCTGGTGCCATTCAAACTCCAGGCCCTTTTTTCCATGGTTATCACCAACAACCCAAACTACCTTTCCTGACAACCTTGCATTTTACAGACTTAACAAGGTTGTTGAATGACCCTATCTGTCACGATCCACGTTGACCCCTATGCCAATGAAGTTGCCTTCGGATATACCAAAGTTCGAAGCTAGGCCTAACGAATATCCAGGAGATCATGTGACTACTTTTCACCTTTGGTGCTCGTCTAATTCGTTGAAAGACGACTCCGTATAGTTGTGATTGTTTCAACGTACTCTCATTGGGAGTGCTGTGAAATGGTACATTGAGATCGACCGCTCAAGATACTCTTCCTTCAGTGAATTGGCAATGGCTTTCCTAAACCATTTCCAATTACCTGTGAGATATGACGCTGGCACATAATTGCTGGCCAATTTCGAACACACAAAAGAAGACCATATCTCTGATCACATCCGAGAATGGAGACGCTGGAAGAGTTTGATTAAGGTGACAGTCCCACCTGTTATCACTCCAGGAAACTACTTAGGGTTGTAAGCTAAGTATGCCTGGTAACTTAAGAATTGAATACTTTTCAGTAGGTGGATCAATGGGATACTAAGATAGCACAATGGAGAGATTACTTATCAGGATAGCTTAATGAACCAGTGCTTTTAGAAACTGTAAATCAGATGCCAAATAATAGAAAAGGTATGAAGAATATTGTTTAGACAACCAAATACATTGGAATGCAGGGTTTTAATAACCAAGTACATAAATAATGCAGGGTCACAC
>ML783145.1:378131-388134 GCA_009831015.1 Picea engelmannii | reverse complement strand
TAGATTGATTGGAGTTTTGCCTAAAAAATGATCCATCAATTTAAAATGATACATCATTAGCTTGTCGTATCTACCTTCAGAAGTGATATATAATTGAATACCCTTGAATAAATGCTGCCACTCTTCGTCCAGGTATGAGACTAACATTCCTTTAGCCCAGGCTTTGTGTTTGTATCCGTCCTTCAGATAGAATTTGAAATCCTACTTTTTCAGAGCCGTGGTTTTGAACCATTTTTTCCCAGTCATAGGTAACCCTGTGGCTTCTGCTATAAACTTCTCGTCCACCTTGATTTCTACAGAGCCCACCCGAGCCTTGTTACCATCGAATGACATTGCAAAGGCCTCAGCTGTGGCTTGATGACACCCACTCTGCAATCTGTTCACGAACTCCATGCAACCTGCGTTTGAAAAACATCTTTGAACCTCGGGATGCGATTCTAGAAAAGATAAATTGCTGAGTTCTCGTTTTAACAAGAAGCCACCGCGTTTTTTCATCGTTTTACAACTCTATCACTCGGCTATTGTGATTTCTGTAACTTTTTGGTTGAACCCTTTCCCTGTGCTGCTGAAAGCAGTCTTGGCTTCTGCTCTGTGTTGGGTGAAATGCGAACCTCGGGCATGCTCTGAAAACAACCCGTGAAACACCACACCGACTTTACCTGATTTGATGGTGTCAGACCCTCCGAACCTCCCCTGTACCTGCGTCGATGGATGTGAACTTGCCATTCTTGGTGTGATGATAGTTACGCACCGGTTCTGAGAAGATTTCACATCTCTGTCATATCCTGTTATACAAGCTTAAACTGCCATGATTGCTTGATTCCACCAGCGCATGTCTCAGATCTTGTTGTGACGTGGGGGTGATCACCTCATAATTTCATGTATGCGTGGATAATGAGCACGTGATTCGCGCTTCACGCAGCTACGGAGTTTGGAGAACATTCTTACCAACACGCTCGCTTGCCACTTTCACCAGCGCGCGAAATCTTCCGAAAACCCTGTTAGCTGCGGAAAGTGAACACTTTCCACAGCGCACCGTTTGATAGGAAATTCATTTTAGCTGCGGAAAGCAAAACAATCGTACCACATCATTTTAAAAACGTTTCTTAGCGCGAAAGTAAGTACTCTCCGTATCGTGCCACGTGCAAACTGTCTGTCGAGCTTTCTGCGCCTCTTTACTTTCCACAGCATTTGAACTGATGAAACAACGCCCTTAGCTGCTGAAAGCTATCGCTTTCCACAACGCACAATGGGCCCTTTATCATGATGTTAGATGTTGAAAGTAAACAGTCACATTTTCAAAATAGAAGACTTTATGGACTGATTATTTCCTAAGACACACCAAAACCAAAATTTTTCTCAACTGTAGAAAACTCAAAAAGACCTGAAGATACTACTGAAAGAAATGACATCCACCCAAAACTCGGCCGAAAGGACGGTTTCATTTTGGGAGTTAACACCACCAACATTCCTGCTTGAGTGGTTCCTTAAGTCTTTGGTCCCACTGTTATCCAAAGACGTCGCAACGTCGGGAGTGTTTTTCGAAGAAGATGCAATCATGAGAGCTCAACATCTTGAGCTAATCTATTCTCAGTCTGGTCTACTGTATGAGATATTTCCAGATGCGTTGCAATCAATACTTGATAAAACCAGACAAAGAGATGGACCACATGCCGATGGTATTGTTGGTTCAGCACAAACAAAGCCCGTTGAACAACTGAGGAAACAATTGCAACAATTGTCTATCTAGCATACAACGGCCAGCCAGATTACTGTTCCGGCTGCTCCCCCTACCCAAACGTCATATTTACACAGTGTGCAATTGACAAATATGAAGGCCACCCAACAGCCTGATGGAAATAAGAAACAATGTAAGAAGGGTAAGGGGGATAAGAAACCAACTAATAATGCTGGTGGGGGAAACACCGAAAAAAGGAAGTTGAAGTATCTGCGTAATCTGTGTGCGGAAGACCACTTGACTCACCAGTTCCCTCAGCTTGCAGAGGCCCAAAATTTATTGTCACAGTAGCAACCTGTTGTGTTAACAAACCCATTTCAACATGGCCAAAATCTAACTCAATCCTCTACAAGCGTGGAAGGGGGTAGCCAAGGACCCCCTCTGTCTTCAAACAATCCTGCATCCACGAATGTGTATATGATGAAAGGTAATGCCTATATATCGACTAGAGAACATGATTACAGCAAGCCAAGCACCTCTGAGAAAGGTAAACAAGATGAAACCCCATCTCTTCCTCTCTAGATCAAGAAGACGTTGGGCGAAACCATGAAACATATCCCAAAAGGTGCGTTTAAGAAAGCTTCTCACAACCCAAACGCAAGGGTCGCCCATAACTACTCTATGGTGGAGGATTTGTCTCAAACCCCTTATGCGATGTCTGCTTTGGAAGTCCTCCAAAGTTGCCATTCCCAGAGAAAGGATCTGTTAGCCGCTTTAGGATCCGCCGAGACTTGTAATTCGGCTATAATCATGCTTGATACAACTGACTTGAAATCTCGTCTCCCTTACCACATAGCATTCCAAATAGTCGTGGCTTACACCACGAAAACTTTTACTTGGAAGATTTTCCGCACGGTGGTTGATGAGGGCGCCTCAACATGTGTAATGTCTTTGGCGTGTTGGAAGGCCATTGGCCATCCCGTTTTGTCTCCATCACCTACTCTTCTTACCTCTTTCAACGGTCGTTCGTTCTGACCACCCCTCTTTTCCCATGCAATTAGGAGGGAAAATCGTGTGTGTCGAGATTGAAGTGGTCGACTCATCTCTCGAATACAATCTCTTGTTAGGGAGGAGTTGGACCTATGCTATGCAAGAAGTAGTCGCTACAGTTTTTCGGGTCTTGTTCTTTCCACACGAGGTCCAGATCGTGACCATTGATCAATTGTCTTTCTCCCGTCTTGACCCTTCATTGGGGGCATCCACGGTCCCAATGATTGATAACCCTCAACCCAGCGTCGTCAACATAGAGGTTGGTTTGTGCCCACCTTTGATGGGTACTTTCGATTACCCACCTCCTCAAGGCGATGTCAAGTTCATATCTAACCACTATAAGGTTGAGATTTTCCAAGTTTCGTCGTTTCGCATGACTTACTTCAATGATTTGTGGATTCTTCCTTCCCCATCAACCATGATGGAAGGGACAGGGCACTATGGTATGTCCATGCCCTTGTCCACGATAGAAGTGGTGTACTCTTTAGCCCAACAAGCTTCTGTCGACCCCGATCCGACTCCCGCACAAGAGTTAGATCTGATTCTAGAGCCTATTTGGGCTCAAGGTTCCCTCGCTGATACAGATTATTTAGATTTAGTCTTGCCCTTAGACGAAGCAATCATTGAAGTAGTGACTAGTCCGGAGAAACCCTGGGACGATCTCCATCACAGATCTTACTTCCTCCCAGAGTTAAGCAGAATTGAAGCAGGGGATTTCACCTTGACTATGACTGGAGATAGGTCTTGTCCTATCAATCCTTTGGCTACACATGATGTTTATGCCGAGGGTAATATGGAAACCATCATCGAAACTATACCTATAAACATCTCTAGAACCCTTGGCGTCATGGAGAATGTTTTCATCGGAGATGACTGCTCCCCCAAAGAGATTTGAATCTACATGGATTTATTGAAGGAATTCCGCGAAATTTTTTCTTGGTCTTATGAGGAAATTCCAGGCATTGATCCAAAAATTGTTGAACACGAAATCACGACTTATCCTGACGCTAAGCCAGTTCGACAGAAGCTTCGTCCGGTTAATCCTAAGAAAGCAACAACTATTAAGGTTGAAGTAGAGAAACAACTCAAGGTAGTTTTTATCTACCCCGTCCATTTGACCCAATGGGTGTCAAACGCCGTGCCAGTTAACAAAAAATAGGGTACGATTCGTGTATGTACGGACTTTCATGATTTGAACAAAGCTTGTCCAAAAGATAATTTCCCCACACCTTTTATTGACCAGATAGTCAATGAATGTGCAGGTTGTGAGGCCTTTTCTTTCATGGATGGTTTTTCGGGATATAATCATATACAAATCAAACCCAAAGACTAACACAAAACAACATTCATTTATCCATGGGGTACATTCGCGTATCGTAAGATGCCTTTTGGTCTTAAAAATGCCGGAGCTACCTTTCAGCAGGCCATGTCTTTTTCTTTCCATGATCTCAAACATATCCTTGAGGCCTACTTAGATGATTTAGCATCACGATCTCGTAAGAGAACTGATCATCCCATGCACCTCTGAATTCTCTTTGAGCGATGTTGCTACTTCCAGATTCGCTTGAATCCCAACAAATGCAGTTTTTGAGTGATGTCGGGCTGTCTGCTAGGTTTCATAGTTTCAAAAATAGGGATCATGGTTGATCCTCTCAAGGTTGAGGCAATAGTTCAGTTTCCTCCCCCACGTACAATCCTACAACTTCAGAGTTTACAGGGAAAACCAAACTTTTTGCGGCGTTTCATCGCAAACTATGTTGAGATCACAAAGGGCTTTATGTGTTTACTGAAGAAGGATGTTCCTTTTCATTGGGACGATTCCGATCAACGCTCCTTCGAAGCATTGAAACATTCCCTCACAAATGCCCCTCTGCTTCGACCACCCAATTATAACAAATATTTCTTATTATACTTGGCTGCAGCAGAGTCAACCATCGGCATGGTCTTAGTTCAAGAGGATGATTTGCTCTCAAAATATGTGATTTATTACCTGATCCGAGGCCTGGTTGGACCGGAACTCAAGTATTCTCATATCTAAAAACTTGTGTTGGCGATAGTCCATGCTGTCTAACGGTTCCGTCATTATATTTTGTTTCGCAAGACCACTGTCATTGTCGTTGTGAATCCATTTCAATACGTGTTGACACGATGGGTAATTGGCAGAAAGATCAGTAGATGGATAGTTGTCCTCCAGGAATTTGACTTAGATTTCATTTCATCGAAATCCAAAAAGTCACTGGTCTTTGCGGAACTCATCTCGAAACTTCCGGTCGAGTCGGGTGGTGTTATGCCTGAAGAGTCGCCTATTCAAGGAGACATGCTTTTGATAACATCTTTGGACCCCTTGTATGGAGATATACTTGTCTATATCCAGACTTTGAAGTGCCCCACCTATGCTTCTCATGATCAGCGTTGTCATATACGTCATTAGGCCAAGAACTATCTCATACTCGAAGATACTCTGTATCGTCGAGGTGTAGATTGCATCCTTCGTTGGTGCCTCACTCATGAAGAAGCGGAAATAATGCTTAACGATTTCCATACTGGAGCATGTGGTGGTCATTTGTCTGGGTTGGAAACAACCCAAAAGATTTTACGAGCTGGTTACTTCTGGCCGACACTAATCAAATATTGTATCGCATCAGTCATGAAGTGTCACCCATGTCAAATCTTCTCACGGAAGATGAGGGAACATCTTGCTCCCATGTTTCTCATCATCACCGTTGGCCCCTTCACCAAGTGGGGGATTGATTACACTACCTGCAACCCTCCTTCAGCAAGGGAGCACCGTTATATCATCGTAGCAGTAGACTACTTCACCAAGTGGGTCGAAGCTATGCCAACATTCAAAGATGATGGCGAGACTGCTGCCCTCTTTTTGTTTAACTAGATTATAGCACGGTTTGGCGTCCCAAGGGAGATTGTCACTGACCATGGCAGTCACTTTTAAAACACAATGATGATTGAGTTAACATCAAAGCTTGGGTTGAGGTAAGAACATTCGTCACCCTACTACCCTCAAGTGAATGGTCAGGTGGAAGTTGTCAATAAATCTCTTAAGACCATCCTACAACGAACAATCAATTCGTCCAAGTCAAATTGGCATTTAATGTTATACTCAACATTATGGGCCTACTGAAAGTTTGTTAAGACCACAACCAGTTTTTCACCTTTTCAACTCGTTTATGGGCTGGAAGCAGTATTGCCCATAGAATGCCAAATCCCATCTCTAAAGTTGGCAGTACAATTATTGTCAGACACTTCACCACTTGAAGAGTGTTTATTATATCTCGAGCAGCTCAATGAGCAGCATCGTGATTTGGCATTAGCTAACAAAGCTCACAAACAAAAATTCAAGTGTCAGTATGATCTTTCCGTTCCTCCTCGAATTTTCTCGGAAGGCGACCTTGTCCTGGTCTATGACCAAGAGAAGGACCCCCTAGGGGCAGGCAAGTTCAAACCCATGTGGTTCAGACCTTTCATCACAAAAGAGGTTCTAAAAAAGGGTGCTTATCATCTGGTAGACTTTGAGGGAAATTCTTTGGCAAAACCTAGAAATGGGCTCTACCTCAAGAAGTATTACTCATAGGTAGGTCACCTTGGATAACATTTTGTAACATATGTATAGTCTTTGTACTATTACTTTTTGGTTTCTTTTGGTTTTATGGACGTGTCATTTTTGATGTTATCTTTTGTCACTGTGATAGATGTCAAGTAAATTAGAAGTGTTCATTGGATTTGTAGACAACGCTAGCTGACACACTCAGAGGCTTGCCTCCGCAGCTTGGGTAATTTTTACACCTCAGGGCCAGTTACTATCTTCAGGAGGTATATGTTTAGGTGACACCACACCACAGACAATGTTGTCGAATACAATGCAGTTATTGAGTTTCTTTGTGATGCTTTGTCACTTGGTATCTCTCACCTCCGGGTCTATTTAGACACTCAATTGGTTGTGTCTCAGTTAAATAGAGTCTATCGTGTTCATGATCCTACTTTACACCGGCGGTTCCTTAGGGTACGTCTCTTAGAACAAAGCTTTTATTATATTACATATTTTCATGTTCCTAGGAGATTAAATCAAATCACAGATACTCTAGCTAATCAAATTTTAGATTGGAATCTCACACACATATAAGAAAGACACACACATGCACATGCAAATACATTAAAAAAAAAAGAGCAAATGTAATCCATAAGACATAAAAAAGACATAAAAATCCATATATAATATCAAAAATATCAGAGTATAGGCGTGGGTGCAAGTGCCTCAAAAATACGTCCAGTAACGAGTCATGGGGATTATGCCCTAAAAAATATACAAATAGTGCCCTCAGCATGTGAAAAGTCCAGCCTAACTAAGGACGGGGCCTATTGGCCCTGTTGTAATGATCAACGACGTTTTCCAAACGCCGAAAAAGTCAGACCCACATCTATGGTGCCCCCACTACATGAGGCTGCATAGATGGTGGCAGATCCTCGATCTCTTCCATGGGGACTGTGCGACTGAGTGAGGTAAAGTTTCTCTCTACTCATCTCAAAACTCTCTCAGCCTCACCGGCTGGAGGTCCTCCTGCTTCTACTGGTCCACCAGCTGCGGCTGGGGCGGCCTCTGGTCGAGGACATCGCTTGTTCCTCACATAGTCTGTTGTTCGCACTAGCCCCACATCTGCACATAACAGACATAGATCTGTCAGATACTTTGGTGTATATACAAAAAAATGATATATATAAAAAAACAACATAAAAACTACATATATTTAACAAACAAAAAAACAACATAAAAACTACATATATTTAAAAAAACAAAAAAACGAAGCAAACTTACCCATCTCTCCTCGCTGCTCTCCGGGAGGTACCGGTATCTCAGGATCTCTAGATAAGTCAATCCTGGCATAGGGGTAGTCCTCTATGACCGGAATCTGTTGCGCCCACCAAGCAAAGAATTTGTCATCGAAGGCCTCAATGGTCCTCCCTCCCCCCTGTCGCGGAAACAACGCCGACCATCTACATAATGTGAGGAGAGAGGCCTCATGCCCTCGTATAGTCTCTCTAGGATTGAAACTGGGCACTCTCTCAAATAAGAAAGCACAAAGAATCGTCGCAAACCTGAAGTTCCTCTGATTTCACATTCAACACTATGTTAATTGC
Source organism: Picea engelmannii (assembly GCA_009831015.1). Classification (NCBI taxonomy): domain Eukaryota; kingdom Viridiplantae; phylum Streptophyta; class Pinopsida; order Pinales; family Pinaceae; genus Picea; species Picea engelmannii. The sequence goes on along the minus strand of ML783145.1, from coordinate 380,255 downwards.
TTCTTCATACAATCCAGTAAGGTGGTGCTCCAGTCAAATATTTGTGCATTTAAGCACTGAACTGCACAATTCATGTGCACACGTGAAGCCTGATGTAAAGATCCAGACCCAGTAATCTGCCCAATGAGAAACACTATCACTTTTAGTGATAAGTTAGAGATCTTAATTATCGTCACTTGCGAGCTCATTCTGTCAGTATCGACTTCACAATTGAGTCCAATCAACTCTGATATATTGTGAGGCCCAGAAGGAAAGGTATGAAAATTGATTGGTTCCCCTCTCCTCAAGAGGCTAGTCAGAAAGTATATATCCTCTGTCGTTGGAGCCAACAAATGCCCCTCTAGCATAAAGGCCTCTGCATCGAGATGCCAATAATCCACCAAGGCGTTCAGTAGCCTAGGTTGTGCTTGCATGAAAGGATAATGGAAAATTTTTAATAAACCACATTGCAACAGTGCAACAAGAGAATTAGGGTCCTTATCGACCAACACATCAATATCCTCATGCTCTCTTTCCCTCCAGTGAACATACATCCTACAAATAAACAAATTTTAGGAGGGTTAACTTTTATTTTTATTTTTTACACTAAATGGAAGGTCCACGCGGGCTGTAGTGCTCACAACAGTGTGTACACTTGGGATGTCATAAGGTAGCCCACGTGTACACTCGGGCTGTCATAATACAACCTACGTGGATTTAGGGCCGACCTTTTAAAGGTCGATGCCCCCCCCCAAAATGAACTTAAATGCATCATGAAAGAATTAAAGTGCAAGAGGGGGTAGTGAGTACTTACTTGGTCTAAGAAAATGGTCGTTTCGTCCACTGAAGCTCCCAGAATCAACTCTTTTCACAAAGGGGTAGTTTTGGCTTTTAGTCAATTTCTCAATTAGTAATGGTGATAATGAGCTGCCAGCTTCTATTTATAGACTTTTTGGCCTCTTTTTGTCAATTTTTGGACCCTTTTGTTATATTTTCTAAGCTGAAAATCATTTAGTATGGTTCGAGAGTTTTGTTTGGATTGTCACGAGAAATGTTCTTTTGGTATTGGGAAACTTTTTGGAGTTTTGGGTCATTTTGAAGGTCCTTCGGTAAAAAGCCATTTTTTCTAACTCATTGCATTTAAGATAGGATTCCACCTCCACTTTCTGCATCTTGTTGTCTTTTTTTCTTTGCCATAGGATCGATCCCACCGAGTTGCGACACAAAACCATCATTGCCGCTTTAGGAGTGTCATAATTTAGCGGTAGATCCTACCTTAACATGGATGCCCTAGGTAGATCCTGGTTGCATTTTGGTGTCTATGTTGCCACTAACGACTATAGGCCCGGGAGTCCTTACTAGTTTTCCTTGATTACGAGTTTGAGCCTCATTTGCATGATTCCTTATCACTCTTGACCTCACCCTCGGGACTCCCAAAACTTAATGGGTCTTCTTTTAAGCTCTTTTCAGACCCTCTAAACGTGAAAAGATTGCCAAGTGATCTTGTTGACCTTCACGCTCGTTAAACTGAAATTTAAAGTCACATCTGTCCAGTGGTAGTTTACCCCTTTTTCAGTCTGGATGGTCAATTGTACAAACAAAGGTATACTCTAGGAGCCTCGGTTCTCTAGAAGAGTACTCTCAAATATAATTTTAACCCTTTTTCAGGCCTGGGGGACTAAATTTATGAAAAAGGAACCCCCACAGAGTCCATAGTTAAGATTTTTTCAGACTCCCTAAAATTGAAAAGATCGCCAAGTGACCTTATTCTTTCACACTCATTAAAATGGTCCAGAAGAACATTCCTGATGAAGTCCATAGTTAATCTTTTTTCAGACTTCTTAAAAATGAAAAAATTGTCGAGTGACCTTGTCTTTATCACACTCGTTAAAATGGTTTTGAATAGACGTTTGGTCGATGCTAGTTTACCCCTTTTTCGAGCCGACTAGACTATCTTCAAAAAAGGTACCCCAACGGAGTCTCCTTTTACATTTTTTCAAGCTCCCTAAATATGAAAAATCGTCGAGCTTACCTTCTCTGGGCTCGTTAAAATTACATTGAAGGACGTTACCATTGTGTGTTTTGTTAACCACGTTGGCATACCTGCATCTTTGGCCTAATGTCGGCTCCATGTTGCTCTCAACT
>ML783145.1:260726-341861 GCA_009831015.1 Picea engelmannii | reverse complement strand
ATAGAAACCACTGCCAACAAACCACAAAATCAATAAAATATACCAAATTACTTTTAGACTAGAATAAATCATAAATAAAACCACCACAAACAAAATATAAACAACCACTATAAACACAAATAAAATAAACAACAACTATAAACTCAAACCAATGGAGCCCACAAACACGAATCTCATAAGAAGCTAGACTCCACAAACAAAAATGTAAGATATAACAACAAAGGGCTGCAATACTTTTAGGTGCCTTTAGTATTTGATAACCCACCCATGTTTCATATAGGATACAGCCACATAGCCAACTTATGCCATTAAAATTTGATAATGCACCCATGTTTTAATAGTGATTATTTTTGTATAATCGAAGTGTTTTATGGATTTTTTTTAATTTCTTTAAAAATGAATTTTAAATAATAAAAATAATAATTTTTTGTAAATTTATATAATCTGATTCCAAAAAATCATTTAATAAAATATTATTTAGAGGAAACCTTTTTCAGTAGTTTAAAAGTTTAAATTTTTGGATTTTTTTTACCACTTTTTTAGTTTGATTTTGCCTAGATTTACATATTTGAATAGCTAATTTGTATAATCCATGAGATTTTATCCAAATTTATATAGCCCAATTTACCAATTCCTATCCAAAAAAAACAAAAGATAGAACGTTTAGTCAAAACCGTTTATTTTGATGTAAAATTTCATTTTTCCATTGTAACTATAACTAGCACAACAGTAAAATGGCTGCTGGTGAAAGCGGAAAGGTTGAGAGGATGAAATGAATCTTTAAAAGAATATATTAAATTTTATTATCTATTAACAAATAAACTGTGTTAATATCTGGTGTTAATATTTTAATTTCTATTAATCATTTACGTGGCAATAAGTTAGCTATCAAAGTAATTTTTAAATATGATTAGGTAAATGTCCAAAAGTAAACACATAAAGTGATGTCTTTATAATAGCTAGGAAGTTAATGATTGAAATCACAGCCATTTATTTTGTGTGACTACTAAGAATATTCCAGCCATATTTAATCCTGTCCATAAAAAACTTATTAAGCACTAAACTCCTATTAAATCTGCCCATTGTCATTGTAAATATCTTTTTTCACTATTTTGATGTAAAATTTCATTTTTTTTTGCCATTGTAACTATAAATGTCATCTTTCACTCTGCATCTATTCTTACCCTATGCTACTTCTTTCAGTCGCTCTTTGGCTTACCATGTTAGCTTATACTGTTGTACCTATTATTCATAATGGGTGAAACTAGGTTGAAAAACAAATCAGGCCACGATGATTGGTAGATTTCCCCGTTTGGCTCACAATGGGCATATGCCTCCTTCAGGTAAATGCATACCTGGATTGTACGTACAATCTCTGTATGCATACTCAGTCAAAGTTACTGTAGTATTTTGTGAATGACACGACTTAACAAACCCAACCCACTGGTATGCACGGTCACCTATAAATATGTGACCGCTGCTCATGATATTCCCTGTACAAATGCTGTTCAGTGGTAATGGCAGTCATCCCTGCACGGAATTGTATTATTATCTGCCATTGGCATGTTTTTCTCACCTCCGTGAGACTTTCCAAAAGCTTGATAGCATAGCAGATCATAAGGATCCTCAGAAATTGATTGGTCTATATTTTCGGGATGATGATGGAGATCTGGTACTTATTGAACGTGATATTTGTTTTAGGTCTTGCCTTGACTGCCACCGCATGAAGCACTTCTTCATTATCACGGGATCTGCCGGTCTTCTTTGAGTATTTTGAGGCATTCGAATCTTGAAGGCCTGATCAGACAAATCCTTATGGCCACGGCCGGCCATGAACATGAAACATCAGTAGTACTGTTACAGCGCGTACTGGATCCGACTTTCACGACCTCTCTGGACGAGTTCAGCCAGACAGATGGTATGAAGCTTATCGGTATCAGAAAGCTGACAAATGCCCCACTTGCAGATGCCACATCTAACTGCTAAGTTTGACTTTTTCTCAGTGTCTTAAGTGATGGAATTATACTGCAACTTGAATTTTGAATCCGTAGCCACAACGTAACTAGTGATGCTATCAGATATGTTGAAGACCTGCGTGCGTGCCTATACTTTTACCCTTGGCGGTTTGTTTGGTTCTACGTGACGCTGAGTTGAAGAGTTAAATTCTGGGATTTAGCAGCTAATGCCCATTTACGTGCGTGGAAATACAAGTACAGTGGTAGGGTTCGAATTTTGAGGAAACTATATTAGGTAATCTATTTCACCTACTCTTACAAATATCTTTCACATTCTCAACCATGATCGTAAATATCGACTCTACTGTGCAGCATTGAATACTGTGACAGTTGAATTAAAGATCATCTAATCTGATTTGAATTGCTTTTAGATTAAATGGCTTGTAATCCACAGCATTGTTTTCACATTATCAATCATAATCGTAAATATCCAGTCTACTATGTAGCATTGAATACCGTGACAGTTGAATTAAAGGTCATCTAATTTATTATGTAGCATTGAATACTGTGACAGTTGAATTAAAGGTCATCTAATCCGATTTGAATTGCTTTTAAATTAAATGGCCTATAATCCATAGCATTTTTTTCGACCATGATCGTAAATATCCAGCCTACTATGCAGTAGCCTACTATCCAACTTACTATGCAGCAGTTGGATTACAAATATCTTTCACATTATCAACCATGATCGTAAATATCCAGTCTATTATGCAACATTCAATGCTGTAACAGTTGATTTAAAGGTTATCGAATCCTATTTGAATTGCTTTTAAATTAAATGGCCTGTAATGCTGTAGCAGTTGGATTATAAGTCATCGAATCTGATTTGAATTGCTTTCAGATTAACAATCTGTATCTTGCTATTCATCAACCATGACTAGAAACCTAGTTATCTTAATAGTTTTATATATCTTGTCCCAGTTTAAGCTTTTTATTAAAATACCTGAAAACCTTTTTTTAATTTTTAAGATTTCTCATATTAATTCTTCTATCCTTCCCAATTGGATAGGGATCCACCTCTAACGCATATTACCGATGGCAAATAAATTTGATAAAAAATGTGGAGATTCCAAAGATGCTCACGCTCTCAAAGTACGCGTAGTCACGCTCTGAGAGTACGCATGGTCCCTAAGCACAACACATCATGTCGCAGTGCTCATTCCAATGTTTACAATTAGGTTATGAATGCTGATAATTTCAATACCTAGTGTTTCTACTATATACTGGGGCGACGGAAATTATATGATGCCCTTTTCCACCTTCCAAGAACGTGAAGGTTAAGCGACCAACCATTCATAGCCTGTCTCGGTCTTGTAGTTGACTGCTGCGCTGCCTCAATCTCTTTTAAACCAGTGTCTCAGGCCCGTAGAACATCACTACATTTTATCTGTCTCAGTGGCTACCTTTTTCTGATAAAATTGCTTTTCAGTGATAAATGGTCGCAGCAACAGTTTTGAGAAGAACTATGGATGACGTATTTGCTCAGCGCTGCAGCAGGCACTTTACAGCCCGAGATCAGCTTATCTCTAAAGGTATAGTCAGAACATGTTTCAACGAAACCATTAATAAACGCCCATGATGGTTTGTTTTATGATTGTAGCCATTATTTATCAGACTTGCAGAGATTTTAATATTCCACTTATTATGCATATCAGAAAGCAGGAATTTGGGGTGGGTTTGTGACATTACTGAAGAGGAAGACGAACTTATTATCAGAATGTATAAGCTCGTGGGCAACAGGTAACCAGGACTGATATGATGCATTCAAATTGATTATTAGAGTACTTTTTATACTCAAACATTGGGTTTTTGCAGGTGGTCACTGATCGCTGGGCGCCTTCCTGGTCGAAAAGCTGAAGAGATTGAGAGATATTGGAAGATGAGAAGCATAAATACTGCACCTCTGAAGCCTATACCGAGTCGCATAACTATAAATCCATGGCTTCAGACTCACATGGCGCCAGAGGAAACAGCCTGTTCATATAATACTGTTTACACCCAGAATCTGCATTCACAGGAAGAAGAAGAGGAAGGGGAAGAATCCAGAGTGGAAGATACCAGGAAGAGTACGGATTATATGCTTGTCCGGCCTGTGAGTCCTGTTTTAAAGGCCAGTTGTCGGTGTTCATAAGATTACCACTTTGAGTTGAGTTTTTTTAAGTTACAACACAATATATATCTATATATATCTACTGTTTCTGTACAAGTTCATTTGTGGTCAGTTATATGAAAGAACATGAATGGATGTCTGATCAATATATTTGTCTGAACAGTTCTCGTATTCTGTTTAATGGCTCCCTTCTACTCTATCTTGAGTCATCTGCACTCTCAATTTATTGGTTTTATAAGAGAAACTTCTAAGATATAAGTAGCACCTCTTCACAATATCAAGACGGATACCTTCAAATCGGAAAATCCAAACGCTATTAACGTCGAGTCTGGGAGCAGAAATATTTCAACCAGAAAGAATGGAAACTTCGATTGACTATATTTGACAGTCTGCTACTTGTTAACATGCTTTTCTTTTTCCATTTTTTTAATGTACGCCATAAACATTCATGAAAATGTATAATATATTCAAATCATCAAAACCGTCACACCGTCGAATCTGAAAGATGGATTTGTTTTCGAATTCCTAATCTAATATGAACGACCAATTCTATGGGGAACTACCTGATCCTAGTGACAGGAACATGGATCGACACGCAATCCGATAAACATGCACCAAGGTTGTGAAGTTGTAAGGTTGGACAGAGACCAAGAATATGATATTTTCCAGAATCTCTAGAAGCTAGGGTTAACGAAAAGTCGCCACCTCGATGTTGGTGCTGAGGACTGTAGATAATCTATGAAATAGTAACCATTTGAAGAGTTGGATTACGATGGAATTAGGTGATCTCTCACGGCCAACGCCGTGGTTGTTGGCGCCAGAATGGTTAACTTCCTTTTATTGGGGGTTTTCATGAAAATGAGATAGGTAGCAGGCATCACCAAGTTAGAAATCGAAGCAAGATTAATAGAAGTAACTCCCCAAATGCCATGGTTCGCACTAGTTTTGCCGGTCACTTCAAAGTTCTGTGTTAAAAGTCTGCACGGTAGATCGTGCTAGCCGATAGGACTAGCCATATCGGCCACCGTATAGCTTAAGCGAGGCAGCCCATACTTAACTTTCATGGATTGACTTTAATGGGCGTTGTTTAAACATTCAATTTTTTGAATCTTTTTATTGGAATATGGCACAACAGATTTTGGTGAAATTTTTATTTTTTATTATTTAAATTATATTTTTGAATGCATAAATAAATTTAGTATCCTGAAAAATTTCCAGAATATTCTAATTATACATATTCAATCACTTAAATTTGAAGTTCCTATAATTAATAGTCTGATTTTCAACAAAATTAATCAAAAAATATACCCTTAAAAACCCTAAAAAATGAAACATTAAAAACCTAGTGTATTACTTCAAGTTTCTTTTGATTTTCTTACTTAAAACTTAACTTAATTTGATCACTTAAAATTTATTTTTTTAATATTTAAATATAACACAGTACATAATCCAGCTACCATATGAATCCATTTTCTCAATATATAACCGTGGCATTCAACAAAACTAATAGAAACCCAAATCAATCAAAAGAATGTGGTTCACCACCTTTTAACCTTATTGAGTGGGTTAGTTTAAAACATTTATAGTTGGCATATTTAAATTTTATTCAATACCTGATTTGTGGTTTTTCTAGTCTTCGAGACAATTAGTACATTACTTGGTGAGGTAGAAGGAAAATTATTACATTACTTGGTGAGGGAGAAGGACAAGTACATGAAGTGAGGTTAAGTGTAAGTGTATGTTTTATTGCACGTGAAGTACTATCAATATAAAGTGAGACTAAGTGTAAGTGTATATTTTATTGGAGGTGAAGTACTATCAATATGACCATGAGTGGAAATATGATTAGGTCAAAGATTTGATGATCACATATAAGTAAATGGTGCAATTTTTTTATAGACCTTAAAGTACTTGTGTGACATGCATTTTGGAAACATGTACCCTTTCAATGATGAATCTATCCATAATTTTGGATCATGAACTTTTAATGTTTTTATAAACCTTCTCATAATAATACTATTTTGAACATTATCATTTTAGAGGGTAGGTGGGGTTCAATTTATTAATATAAAGGTTATTAAGGCATCAAAACCTAAATGTTCCACCCCTTCTAAATGTTAGCAAAATCCCTCAATTTATTAACATGAAGGTATTAAGGCATCAAAACCTAAATGTTCCATCCCTCGTAAATGTTAGCACAATCCCTTGCAAGATATTCTTCTTCATACAATGATAATCCTTTGTACCTTGACATAAACCTTATTATGTCATGGCACATTTGTTAAGGTGACCAATTATGATGGATATGTATAAGGGGATGGATAATTAATATGTGGTAAAATGTCAAGTATAAGGGGATGGATAATTAATATGTGGTAAAATGTCAAGTTAATGTAGGGAACAACTCTAGAGGGCTTCTTTAGTTAGTAAGTACATTGTTTTTTACAAATATAAGAAGTAAATAGTACTTAGTCACATTTTATATAAATTGATTTAATCTATTTTATTAAATAACAAATAGTTTTGTTAAGTTTTTATGTGGTGATAGTTCTTTGCACGAAAATAATCACTAGTTCTCTCTATGTGGATTGTGTATGATGCATCTTTCCAAATGCATAGTTCACACTATTGTAATATTTAATTCATAAAGGAACCATGTATTTTAGAATTATGATATATATATATATATATATATATATATATATATATGGAATTATCATAGATCTATAAGTGTGTGCGGTTTTGTCAACAATGAATATGTGGATCATATTTAAAATCTTTGTCGAAATGGCGATAATAATAGGGATCTAGAAAATCGATTGTGTATTTATTTATGCAACTGGGAACACTAGGTTCATCAATCCAAAGCTAAAAACGAAGCTATGAAATCATCCAAAACATAGGGGAAAAGAAACAACCCTACCTATATTTTTTTTTAATTCACAGGGCCACGCTTGTGTTATTAGCAAGTGCACATTATCAATGCATGGGTTATTAACACACATGTTATGAATGTGTGCACACTATTTTTACATAAAATATTAACCATGTAAAAATTCCCTCACCCTGACATGCTTCAAAAGAAAACCTTTAGCACTAAAACCTTCTTTTCAGGGCATATGACCTATTTTCCTCTCTTGGCCATAGTCAAGGCCTCTAGATCCATCCCCTTCATGCAAAACCACCTAATGGCACAAGGGATACCACTCAAAGGTGAACACCCCAAAAGAAGGCATGTATTGTAGTTGGAGGCCTTGTTTATAGTGTATGAGGATAAGAAGGTTTATTTTCTTGCACACAGACCTTGTTCTCCTTTTGACCATATAATTAAGGCCTTTAGAACCATCACTATTTCCCAAATCCAATTAATGGTGACCATATGGCTTTTATAGGACAAAGATCTCATAGAAAGGTCATATGTTGTGTTTCAATGCATCTTTCATGACACTTGAGCTCGAGAAGATTTCTTAAATTCCTATGTCCATTATCATCCTTCTGTAAAGACTGTTAAGACACAAAGACCCATATTTCGTAATAAAAATATCATAATGTCCCATGGTTTGAGGATGCATAGTTACGATATGTGGATGATTTATTCTTCTCAAATTTCATCAGGTTAATCTTGGTGTTGCATATTCCTGTTATAGATAGCATTGGAGGAAGAATTCCACTAGATACACATTGATCAAAGAATGTAAAAAAGGAGAGGATGAAGAAGAGTCAACAAAGGAGGTAGTGATACTCCAATCATGCTCTTTCCAAGAACTCTTTCTTTTCCCACACCCCCTAAAATGCAATTGAAAACATCACATAGATTAAAAAATATAAACTAAAGAAAACCCTCAAGGAATGATCCCATAGTATTAAGATAATATTGTACACAATATAGACAACAACCTCAAGTCAAAGATGGCCCATGAGGCATGACACATAAAATAAATAGTTAGAAACTGTAACCATCATCAACGTCATAATAATCAATGCCCATCAAATAGTTAGGAATTGTAGTAATCATCATCAACATCATTCATCATCAACATCATTCATCATCAACATCAAATAAACAAAAACTCAAATAAAAACATAATGTTATTCAAAACTAAACCATAAAAAATCATTATGCATGTTTGAAGCAATTCATACATATTCAAAATTGGCCCAACTATACATTTTTTACAAAATGGCACATCATGCCCAAGAAACATAATGGAACATTGTGCCCAAACTAGAAAATGAAAAGCTAATGCCCATATCACAAAATGGAAACTCATTCATATAATAGAAAATACAAATCTGGATGATCACAAAATGGGTGACTCATTAACCCCCACCACCATCGCCACTATGAGATGCATCTCTAAATAACATTCTTCCTCTTCTTTGAGGTTGAGGAATCTCGATTCTTCCTGTGTCAAGGAGTGGTGATCCTTTCTTGAGAATGTAAAGGAAAATCTGTTCAGATAATTTCTTTTCCGCAATTTTATCGACTAACAAACTTACAAAATACAATTAGAATTCAATATAGAAAAACTCATTACATATGTGACTACTAGTCTTGAGGGAATTTTCCTTCTCCTCAACCTAGGCCCCTCCATGATTCCTACCTATAGAAGTTACAAGCAATCAATTAGTAAAAAATTTGAAATGCCTAAAATTAATTTCACAAATGCTTAAAATGAACTTCATCAACTAATGATCTCAATGAAAAAATATTGGGTAATGCCAAATATTGGTCTTCCTTACTAGGGGGTAGAGTTGTTAGTTGAACATCATTATTTGAGGCAACAATAGAGGATACAACAACTATATATGTAACAACAATAGATGAAACAATGGGGGATATAACACTTGTAGATGTAGCACCAATAAAAGGAACAAAGGTATGTGTATGAAAAATTGAGGAAATATGATAAGCACCACCTAAACTTGCAATAGGTGAAACAACAATATAAGGGTGCCTCTAAAGTTGTGTTGAGGGTAAGTGGAAACAAACTCCCATGGGATACAATATTATAGTACAACTCATATAGGGAGAATTAAAATACCAATTGTTGAGAGAACTTGTGGTATCTAAGCCATTGGTGTAGGGTGGCACAAAAAAGTCATGTCATGTATTGCAAGCAACATATTATGACCCAGTTAGGATACTAAAAAGACAAAAAAAAAAATGTAGTGTCCCCCAGCCCAATCGAGGGAAATTATGGTGTGGAATACTTATAAAAAAAAAAATTGTGTTAACTAATTTAATTCATTTACAACTAATTGATTTCTTGTAGCTTTCAAATACGAATTAAAATCATATTTAACTATTGTTCGTTGTCATTACACTGATGCATCTACAACATACTAAAAATAGACATGAATGCAACTAATAAACTTCATTACAATAGGATATAAATCATTCTCAAATACACAGAGTTCATGCAAAACAATTTGACTCATAAATACAAGACAAAAAATAGATAAACACTTATCTTTTAACAATGGTTGTGCAACTAAATGCTTGGGATGGATGTTCCACCCAACCATATACTTGTTGTTCCAAATTTCAACAACAAATCACTCCCGAGTTGAGGCTAGTAATCCACAAAAGAGGGTCGTCTTTCACAGTCCACTCACATCTCATAAACTCACAACCCATCAATATATTCCTACAGTTATCCTGATTTCCCACAAGCTCTCTTCCTCTTGACCTGCCCAACCCAAGAAACGTATCCCTTCACTGATATCATTCCCTTAGGCATCCCATTCATTTATTGGGGTCTCTCTGGCACAAGTAACCAAGAATACCTTAGTTGGGAACTCAAGGGAACTTGTTGCTAAGAAAACTACCAGCAAACCAACATCAAACACTTGGTGTTATAGTGCAACTTGCCCAAGAGTTCACTCTTCAGTTATGACAACCTGGCTCTTCATTTATCCAGCTCCAATTCACTCCAAATAGGCTTCAACATGCTCTAGAATTTGACATCCATGGTTGCACCAGCTCCAAGATCTCTTTCTTTCTCTCTACTTGCTCCTCATGCACAAAAATTCAATGTGTAAAATTTGTTTCCCAACCAATACAAAATTCCTCTCCTTTGTCTTGCTTGCTTGACTCACACTCTTCCCCAAGATGATTATACTCAACCCCCATGTTCTCAATAAATTTGGGAAGTGACTACTCACACCCACCCTCTTACATGTATTCAATGATTGTCTTTGGGAACACTCAATCGGAATTTAGGAGATTCATACACCAATATCAAATTTAGGAAAATGGGTTGAATTAAAATACATGGGAAAATCTCCCATGGACCCCTCTTGGCCATTATCCTAGACACTCTCCTCTCTTCTGGATTATTTCAGCCCCCATCTCTTATCCATGTTCCATTAGCAATTGGTATCACATTTTATTATTAAAACATTGAAATGCAATTTGCATATTACATCGCTTTGGCCATAGCCACACATTATATCTACACAAGCATTAATTAAACTAGGGATTATAATGCAACAAACACTTGTTGTTATAGTACAACTCACCCAGGAGTTCACTCTTCAGGCATGAAAACCTAGCTCTTCAGTTATTCAAATCTAGTTCCCTCCAAATAGGCTCCAACATGCTCTAGAATTATCCCTCCATGGATGCACCAGCTCCAAGCTCTCTTTATTTCTCTCTACTTACTTCTCATGCACAAAAACTCAATGTGTAAAAATGTTGTTCCAACCAATACGGATTCCCTCTCCTTTGGATTTCTTTCTTGACTCACACTCTTCCCGAAGTTGATTGTACTCAACCCCCATGTGCCCAATAACTTTGGGATGTGACTACTCACAACCGCCCGCTTACATGCATTCAATGATTGGCTTTGGGAACACTCAATCAAAATTTAGGATATTTATACACCAATAACAAATTTAGAAAAATGGGTTGAATTAATATACATGGATAATTCCCCCTTGGACCCCTCTTGGCCATTATATTATACATTCCCCTCTCTTGTGGATTAATTCAACCCCTATCTCTTATTCATGTCCCATTAGCAACTAGTATCACATTTTATTATTAAAACATTGAAATACAATTCACATATTACATCGCTTTGGTCGTAGCCACACATTATATATACATAAGAATTAATTAAATTGGGGATTATAGCGGGGATGTTACATTCCCCCTCCCCTACAATTGTGCATCGTCCTTGGTGCACTCTATGTCGATATACATATATGAAAATTTACATGACAATACTTTAAAAACAAAAATTCTACAATTTTACAACTCCAGCAACTATTCCAACCATAATCTCATGTTCCTCTCAACTTTTCGACCCAAGGAATGCACTATTAATTTATCAAGGATAACCCAAGGGATGTACCATCTATTTTTCAAGGCTAACCCAAGAAATGAACCATTCTTTTATCAATGTCCCCATCGCAATTGTCTAGAACTCCGAGTTGTGGTTCCAGAACTCTAGTTGCTCAAAATGGAGTCTTGCATTCCATTTTCTTCAAAGTTGTCAAAAACTTTGCAGGTATTCCTCCCACATATTTTCTTCATGCTCCCATGTAGCATATTCAGGACCGTAACAAGTCCATTGAACCTCTACCAACCCTATGGATTTGTTCCTGAGCACTTTGAATTTACAGTCTAGGATGCATATTGGTTCCACCTGGAAATACCCTTCATGCTCCACCTAGATCACATTCCAATCAATTATGTGGTTAGGATCATGCACATATTTATTTAATAATGATACATGAAATACATTATGCAATATCGTGGATGCAATAAATGCTAGCATGTATGCAACTGAACCTATCTTTTCTAATACTTAAAAAGGCCCACAATATCTTATTGTCAACTTTGGGAAACTTCCTAATATTAGTGAACTTCTGTTTGCCTTGAATTTAAAAAACAAATTTTCTCCCACTTTGAAATATCTAAACACTTTGTTCTTATCTGCATATATTTTATGCCTATCCTTGGTAGCCTTTAAATTCTACTTTATCCTTGTCATCTGCTCTTCCATTTCCTTTAACAAATGTGGCCCAACAATTTCTCTGTTTGTTGGATTATCCCAACTCACTAGAGTGTTACATTTTCTACCATATAATGATTCAAACGAACTCATTTTCAATGAGTCCCAATACCCATTATTGTATGCAAATTCCACTAAATGAATATAATATTCCCATTTTGATGGTTGATTCATCACATACATTCTAAGCATGTCCTCAATTATCCTGTTGCAATTGTCTTCTGATATCCTTGGTGCCCGACATATGGCACATTATGTATTTCCTTCAGAACTGCATTGTTCATCTCATTGAAATTCTACAACTATACTTTGCCTTTGTACGTGAAAATTCCATCTTCTTTCAGCCCATGAGAATTAAATTTCTGTTGAAAATTACCTTGTTGTAATATCTCTTTTATTTTTAAATAATTCTTATCTAAATTTGTTGTTGCAACAATTTGATTTTTCAGATTAGTTTTGTACATGCTAATGGATGCAATATGATTCTCATGTTCCCTCCTACTAAGTACATCAACCACTTGATTTTATTTTCCCTTTATATTCTTAATTTCAAAGTCATATTCGATCAGAAATTCAAGACATCTAGTTTTTCTGGCATTTAGTGTTGGTTGTCCAAACAAATGTTTCAAACCACAATGGTCAGTCCTTAGCTCAAATTTATTACTCATGAGGTAATGCCTCCACATTTTCAATGCATGTACAATTGTTGCTAACTCTATATCATGGGTGACATCATTTCTTTCATGTTCTTTTAGTTTTATGGACTCATAGTATACCATATGATTTTTTTGACTGGGGACTCCACCGATCCCTTCATTGCATGCATCGGTGCACAAAAAAAAATATTCATTTAGGTCTGCAATCTTCAATATTGACACACTTGTCACTATTTCCTTCAACTATTGAAATTTTTCTTCACACTTGGAAGTCCATTCGAACTTCACTCCCTTCTTTTGTAAAGAAATGATTGGACTTGCAATATTTGAGAATACTTTTATGAATCTTCGGTAATAACCAACAAGACCCATGAATGATCTAACTTTTGTCACATTATTTGGCACTGACCATCCTTTAATGGGCTCTATCTTCTCAGGATCCACTTCTATCACATCTTCTGAAATGATATGCCCCAAATAGTGAATCTTCTTTTGGTAAAACAAGCACTTACTTAGCTTAGCATACAATTTATGCTCTCTTAAAACTTTCAACACCATTCTTAAACATTTCTCATGTTCCTCTTTTGACTTAGAGTAAATAGGTATATCATCTAGGAACACAATCACAAACTTGTCCAAGTATTCCCTGAACACTCCATTCATCAAACACATAAAAACGGCTAGGACATTTGATAGTCCAAATGGTATTACCATGAATTCATAATTCCCATATCTTGTCATGAATTTTGTCTTGTTGATGTCTTCTTATTTTATCTTTACTTGATGATAACCTGATCTGAATTCAATCTTGGAAAATATTCTTGCACCTTTCAGCTGATCAAACAAATCATCAATTCTTGGAAAATGATACTTGTTCTTTATGGTGACCGTATTCAACTGAATGAAATCAATGCACATCCTTAAGGTTCCATCTTTCTTATTTATAAAAAGGATCAAGGCTCCCCACGGTGACACACGTGGGTGTATATACCCCTTCTTTAACAACTCTTCAAGCTTCATTTACAACTCCTTCAATTCTGGGTTCCCATTCTATAAGGTGTCTTGGACACTAGGGTAGCTCCTAGAACCAAATCAAGAGAGAAATAAATGTCTCTTTTTGGTGGAATCCCATGATTTCTATAAAAACATCTTCAAAATCCCTCAAGACTAGATGGTCTTCAATGTTTTCCACTTTATCTTTCTCTTCCTCTTCCATATGGGCTGCAAAAATATGAAATTTGTTCAAATCTTCTTCAATTGCATAGCTGAAATTTCTCTAATAGCTACAACTCTTGGAATGCCTCTAATCTTTCCTTGCTTCTCTTCTTCATCGAGACATATGATTGTCTTGTTGTAATAGTCTAGGATATCTTGGTGCTTTTCCAACCATTCCATGCCAATTAGACAATCATATGAACCCAATGATATGGTGTTTACATCTACCTTTGTATTGAGTCCATTCATGTCTATCAAACAATATTTAACCAACTCATTGATCTTTCTATTAGCTCCTATGGCTAATTGAACTAGCCAATATTTATTATGCTTACTTTTTTGCAAGTCAAATCTTTCAACAATGTTAGCATTTATGTAACTATGGCTAGCTCCAGAATTAATCAAAATTGTTATGGGCTAGTTATCAATGTTACCTACCACTTCAATCATGGGGGATTGATATTATTCTTTCTTTTTGTCCAAGGCTACATAAATCTGTGACATGTTTCCTCCGATGTATTCCATTGTTTCAGCCTCTTGAATGTTGTGGACAATTCTCATTCTTTCTCCTTTGTGAGGGAAATCCTTATATAAGTGATTTCCATCACATCCCCAACATTGAACAGGTTGTTTCCTTGGCCTTTTCCCAAATGAATCTGTAGTATTGTGATAATTTTGGGTTGCTTGACCTTGTTGATTTTCTTGGGAGTTGTTCCTGAAAAAGGGTGGCTTAAAACCTTTCTTTCTTTGATCCTTTTTCCCTTTCATCTTGTCATTCCAAACCTTTTGGAAAATTGGCCTTCCTTTGATTTGTTCATAAATATTCCTTTCTCTCCCTATGGTTTCCTCCAAGGTCTTAGGGTTATCATATTGAATCTTGTCACTGTATAAGGAGGTTAACCCACTTAGAAACCTTTTTTATTTTTACCTTCTCATCCTCGATGAAGTCAACATACTTCAATAATTCAAAGAACCACTTCTCATATTCTTCCATTGTCATGGTTCCCAACTTGAGTTTGAAGAACTCTTTCATATTTCTTTCACAATAATTCTCAGAAAAATATTTCTCTTGGAAATATCCTTTGAACTACCTCCATGAGATCCTCTTCTCATTAAGGTTCTTAGCTTTCTTAAGTTGATCCCACCACATGGTTTCCTTTCCTTGCAAGTGGTAGGTCACAATTCTAGCTTCTACCCGGGCGGGCTAATCATGTAGCTAGAAATATTTCTTCATTTCCATCATCCATGCCTCTACTTCTTCTCCTTTCATATGATCACCATTGAAAGTTGGTGGCTTGATCTTCCTGAGCTCACCTTGCAAGATGTCTTCTTCATTCCTTCTCCTCTTCCTCCCAATAGGAGACACACTTGGGTTGCTACCTCGACCTGAAATTGTATGAGTCCTTCTAGTGGACTACTTTGGAGAATGATGGTACATGTTCATGCTCCTTTATTTCCTATCATTTCCAGGATCATCCATTTTTCTATGTGATCTTGATGCTGGCACTTGTCTAACATTAATTGCTTGCTTAGTGTTAGAGTCCTTGTTAAATTTCTTATGAAACATGTTTAAGCTCTAAAGTATCTGTTCCCGAGCCTTCACAATCCTTTCATTATCATCTCTATAGATCTACACTTCTCTATGCAGGATTCTCATAGTGGCAGGCTCCTGCCTATCTCTTCTTCCATTTGACTTTGTCTCAAAATTTCTCATGCTGACATGTATACCTATGACCTATTCCTCATGGTTGTAAGATCTCTAAGCATATTCCATAAATCCAATCCTCATGTAATAACCAAATTTGCTTTCATGCACTGCTAATTCTGCAAGAAATGTGCATGTAATAATTACTGTTAGAAACATGCATAACATAAAACATTCCATCCATTAAAATACAAGTTATTTATTCATCAATTTATGGAGGACACATTGCACCAAATCAAAATTATGATTCCTTAGATGCATTCCTCTCTAAAACATTTTTCAAACGGTTGTACTCATGCCTCAATCTTGGTTCTGAGCGAAAGTTACAACATTTATATGTTGCAATTTCCACTCTTTTACTCCTACATAAAACTATTTATTAATTTCTGAGAAAAACTTTTGCCCAATTCAAAATTTTGGGTGGGCAAATGTCTTCTGCTCCTCAATACCTTTCCATCAACTCTTTGTTTTCTCAAATCTGAGCCTTGAGATTAAAGTTATGGTCTAGAGAAGTTTAGGTTGTTTTACCCAAATTACCCTTGTATGCTACATGTGTCTTATTTCTCTCCCAACACATTTTCAAGTACCCATAACCAAAATCTAACTGCACTTCTGGCTTATGTGGGTCACAACATTTCCATTGACTGCAATTGTTCCCCAAATGTATTTTTTAGCATGGATTTATGCCTTCTGGAAGTAAAATTGGTGCCAAAATTGTACCCTCATTGATTTGTTTGTAACTCTCTCATATGAGCTCCATTTTGCGAACCGTTTAGCTCATTGGATAACTCTCTATGAGTTTTTTTATTTGATATGCAGAGACACATTGTACCTTAGTACATTATTTGTTTGGGTTTTGATTGGCTAAAAACATCGTATAGGGCCTAAAAAATGTCCCGCAAGTTAATGACCTTCAAAAACCATAAAATTTCATATAAAACTAATTGTTTTACTACTGTAACAACCCTTTAAATATGAACCATTGATCTCAAATCATTCCAAATCTGAGCCATTTATCTGCGCTACATTGACCATTGATGACCGACGTTCTTCCTTGGGCGTGCACCACACTTTCGTTGATCTGCCGACGTGATTTTCGACCATCGGCCCATTCCCCTGACAATTGATTTGTACACAACTCCAAATCGGTTGATTCAACCATCGGTTGTCGACGATATTTTTTAGTGAGTGTAACTCCTTATTGATTCGGTCGATGCCCGACCATCAACCCATCGACGATCTATGGTCCCTGATGACTATTGAAACACTTCCCTAAATTGGTCAACCTGACCATCAACCACTTCTGTTGGCTGACGTGGAAATTGTTGGTGTGGCACGGAACGTAGGTGTTGATGTCATCATCCCCTTCCCTCCATCGGTCATCGATTGATTCTCTTGGATGAACCAAACACTTTTATGAATTGGTTGATTCCCAACCATCGATGTGTTAGTCATCGACGACTTCTCTTGCTTGATTCGAAACACTTCACCGAATCATCCGATGCTCAACCATCGAAGATTAAAAAAGTTTCACGGGATTCAGCCGATGCTGACCATTGACCATAGATGGTCAGAGATGTCCTTTGGTCAAACCAAACTCTTCGTCATTTTGGGTGACCTGACCATTGATCGCCAATGATTTCTCTTGGAAAATTTCCATACTTAGAAATTTTCGACCAAAAACCTGAGGAATCTAAGTCGTTGATCTAATACATTTAAAAACCCCCCAAATTAATCTTGTTCATTGATTAGATCTACCTTTCAAAACAACCAAAATGAATACAGACGGTTGATCTAATCCATTTTCCAAACTGCCGAAATTAATAATGGTCTTCGACTTGATCAACCTTTCAAATGGTCGATACCTTAAGGATTTTTAAATTTATCATGGCAAATCTCAACCGTCAATATTGAGATCAAAAGGGATCTTAGCCGTCGATTCTCCAAACTTCCTGAAATTCTATAAGCGACCATAAAACTCAAATTTGAACCATTCCCAATCGAATTCGGCTCTACAACTTTATCGATCTACTCCATTAACCCTCTTAAACCATCCAGAGTCATTCAAACTCAGTTTTTTCCCATGGATTTGGGGATTTCTCTCGAAATCCTCTGTTTTTCCCCAAATTTGTCATTGAAAAAATCTGCAACAATGAATTCAGAAATTCACTCTAGTTCGAGCCCATACAACCCTAGTTATAGACAATTTTGAATAAAATGGAATGAAAGACTCCATTTTGAGTAGCTAGAGTTCTGGAACCACATCTCAGAGTCCTAGCCCATTTTGTTTGGGACATTGATAAAAGAATGGCTCAATCCTTGGGTTAGCCTTGATAAACGAATGGTACCTCCCTTGGGTTATCCCTAATAAATAAATGTTTCATTCCTTGGGTCAACGAGTTGAGAGGAATAAGAGATTATGGATGGAACTATTGTTGGAGATGTAAAATTGCAGAATTTTTATTTTCTAAATATTGTGATGTAAATTTGCATGTATGTGTATTGGAATAGAGTGCACCGAGGATGATGCACAATTGTAGTGGAGGGGTAATGTAACATCCCCACTATAATCCCTAGTTTAATTATTGATGATGTAGATATAATGTGTGGCTACGTCCAAACCAATGTAATATGCAAATTGTATTTCAATGTTTTAATAATAAAATGTGATACCAGTTGTTAATGGGACATGGACAAGACATGGGGGTTGAATTAATCCAGAAGAGAGGGGAGTGTCTAGGATAATGGCCAAGAGGGATCCAAGGGGGAATTACCCATCTATATTAATTGAACCCATTTTACTAAATTTTATATTGGTGTATGAATCTCCTAAATTATGATTGAGTGTTCCCAAAGCCAATCATTGAATACATGTAAGAGGGTGGGTGGGAGTAGTCACATCCAAAAGTAATTGGGCACATGGGGTTTTGGTACAATCATCTTGGGAAAGAGTGTGAGTCAAGAAATCAAACCAAAGGAGAGAAAATTTGTATGAGTTGGGACAACAATTTTATACATTGATTTTTTGTGCATGAGGAGCAAGTATAGAGAAATAAAGAGAGCTTGAAGTTGGTGCAACAATGGAGAGAGAATTATAGAGCATGTTGGAGCCTATTTGGAGAAAATTGGAGCCAGATAACTGAATATCTAGGTTGTCAAGCTTGAAGAGTGAACTCCTGGGAAAGTTGCACTATAACAACAAGTGTTTGTTGTTGGTTTGTTGGTAGGTTTCCTAACAGCAAGTTCCCTTGAGTTCCCAAATGAGAAATTCCTGGTTACCTGTGCCAGAGAGACCCCAATAAATGAATGGGATTCCCAAATGATTGATATCATTGAAGGGGTACATTCCTTGGGTTGGTAAGGTCAAGAGGAAGAGAGCTAGTGGAAAATCAGGATAGTTGTAGGAAGATATCAGTGGGTTGTGAGTTTATGAGTTGTGAGTGGACTATGAGAGACCACCCTCTTTGATGGATTACTAGCCTCAACTCGAGGGTGATTTTATTTTTGGATTTGGAACAGCAAGTCTATGGTTGGGTGGAACGTCTATCCCAAGTAATGGGTTGCACAACCATTGTTAAAAAATAATTGTTTATCTATTTTTTGTCTTGTATTTATGAGTCAAATTGTTGTGCATGAACTCTGTGTATTTGAGAATGATTTATACGATGTTGTAATGAATTTTGTCAGTTGCATTCATGTCTATTTTTAGTATTTTGTAGATGCATCAGTGTAATGAGAAAAAACAATAGTTAAATATGATTTTAATTCATAGTTGAAATCTACGGGAAATCAATTAGTTGTAAATTAATTGAATTAGTTAACATAAATTTTGTTTTATGAGTATTATGCACCGTAATGTCCCTCGGTTGGGGTGGGGCACACTACAATATCCTTACATTAAAAAAAATTACTTGACTGCACTACTTGACTTGCACCATGATAGGTGGATCTTGGAAACCAAATGAGTGGGGGATATCAAAAATGATAGTCATGTGTTCCAAATTTGCAATATAAAAGTAAAATAACTACAAAAGTACAAACTAAACTCATGGATCTAAAAGCATGTTTATTGTAATACCTCATGACAATGTAGGATGGATGAAGAAGGTGTGTATTCAAACAGTGTAAAGAAAAGTGGTTGTGGGATCTCATGTAGGGGTTGTGAATGAACTAAACCTATTAGTGGTCACATACACATTACTAATGGGTTATATTAGTAAAAACATGAAAATCAATCAGAACAAGAAAACAAATTTCACATTCACTATATTTAACTTAACACATGATACCTCACTATGAAGTAATCTATCGACTCCCAGTGGAGATGGTTGATTGATGTCTCATGCCATTAGTTGTAGAAAGGCATGTTGAGTTATCTATGATTCATAGAAAAAAATGAAATGAAGAAACAAATAGGACAATATTATAAATAAGCAACATGAAATCATTACAATGCCTACATGTGAGGTGATCCCCTATAACACACTAGTAAAAATGTTATGTTAATGATGGAAGGGTATGCATCTTGCCACCTTGACACAAGAGTGTCAACTTATATGAGATGTACATGCCAAACGATCAGATAGTTACAAATACTTTGCAATTATGTTTATTAAATACTTGTCAATTGCAATTACTTACATAATCATTAAGAATATAAAAAATATTTCATACTAACCTTATCCAAGAAAATATCATGAATAGGAACCTCTATCATCTTATAACAATTATTCCCACAATGAGAACATGGATGGGGAACAATTGAACTAGATTTGGAATGCCTAGCTTGGCTAGTATTGGTGGTGGGGCTTGAAGACCTTGTTGATATTATGGTAGTTGTGGGAGGTATTTACCTCCACGTGTAAACCTGACAAGAATAGAATATTGCAGGAAGTAAGAAGAAATCCTAATTAGTTGGCTAATAGCCCTAGAAGACACGCTGGCTCAAGAGGATAATTTGAATTAGGTTATTAGCCTCCAAGAGAAGAAGTCCACTAAAAGAAATATTATATACTAAGTAAATAGGCACCCAGAATGAGAAGTCGGCCCAGGCAGTTTGCCAGTTTTAGTATAAATACAGGAGGCCATTCTTCATTCTGGAAGGCATTCTCATAACTGCAGAAGCAACACTTCTGTGCACTGCAGTTGGCCAGTTTGTGCGCAAGTTTGGAGGAGAGATGTCGTTGCAGCTATTGCAGCTAGCAGATTTCAGTTTTGGCTCGGACTCTCTCTTGGTTATGGTTTGGACTCTCTGATCAGTTCTTGTTACTCTTGTTTTTTGCGTTATCCTTGGAGAGAGGTGCATTATCTTGTTTGTCTATCTAGCCTAGGGTTTACTTCTGGAATGATTCTCTGTCAAGGTTAAGGTGCTCGAGGGTGGCTTCGGCCTATGGTTGGGTGAAAATAATGATATTGTCTATGGTTAAACGAGCACATCCATCATATTCTAACAGGTTATGGGCCCACGCCTCCTTCATTCAGTCTAACCACTGGAATGGAACATAGCCATAAGGATACTAAGCTCGTTGAAGAACTATCGCTAGGGTTTCTAGCAGGAGCAGTTACCAAAGCACTACCGCTAGGGTTACTAGCAGGTGCAATTGTAGAAACCCTAATCCTCTAGTTGAGGTACCTTAAGTGAATGGATTGACCTAATTTCCAGATAGACTAGTTCACCCTAGCCTAGCGCACCTCCTGGTACTCTCAGCAAGCTAAGACGTCAAGTTTGAGTTTTTGGTCAAATCTAGGGTTGACCAAGTCAAAGCAGCCATGACTTACTCTGTGAAGTCAGAAAATAAGTTAGAATGGGCTTATAACTTCAGAGCATGGAAGACAAGGATTGATCTCATCCTTGCCAAGAATAAAGTGTTGGATATCATGAAAGGAAAGATTGTGGAACCAGAGTTTGAAGAAGGAAAAGTTAAGGAACCACATAACGTTGCAGTTATGGAGAAGTTCAAAGACAATGACATCAATGCCATGAGTATCATAGTGGATTCTATAAAAGACCACTTGATACCCTACATATCCCATCTTGATTCATCTAAGAAGATGTATGATTCCCTAACAAACCTCTTCTCAGTCAGAAACATTGGACAAGTAATGAGTCTGAAGAATGAGCTCTATAGCATGAAGATGAATGATGATGACAACATAACATCATACTTTGTGAGAATATCTTAGTTAAGTGATCAACTACAAGCTATTGAAGAGATCATCTTAGAGAAGGAACTGGTAAATATAGTACTCAATGATCTTCCCAAGACATGGGATGCATTTTCCGCAAGCATGAACACAAGAAAGGAGTACCCTACATTTGAAGAACTTTGGACTTGTTGTGCACAAGAAGAATCAAGAATTAGTGCAAAAGAGAAGCCTCAAAAGAAATATGATGATCAAGCCTTCACAGCAAGATTCAAGAACTTCAGGAACAAAAGGAAATTTGGTTCAAGGAAGAAGCCAAATCAAGAGAAAGATATGTCAAAAATACAATGCTTCAACTGTCGAAAATATGGTCACTACAAGAATCATTGTCTCGAGCTAAATAAAATGAAGGATACACATGAAGCATTAATTATCGAAGATAGGAAACCCTCAAGGAAGACTAAGCAGGATGAAACATACTTCTTCTTCTAAGAACAAGGTAACAATACTCTTCACGGTTCTTGTACATACCATGTTTTATGTACATATCTTGCATATTTCTTAGAAGATAATATGTTCCAAGAGAAACTATACCTATGGAAGAACAATAAGATAAGGATTTTTATCACTATGAATACAAGTCAGACAATACACATGAAAGGATGAATTACATCAACAACCCCTGATAAAAATTAATGTGTAAGTTATTACATAAGCGTAACAACCGCAAGATAAGTCGAAATCAACATCAATCTTGAAAAAACCTAGAAGAAGTAAAAGACAGAAAGAAGTCAGAAATCAAGAGGAAATTCGAAAAAGACTTATGACACTTTTCATAAGGCAATAAGGATGCAGACAAAAGCGTGGGCTCTCTTAGTTGGAGGGAGCTGATTACATAATTCCAAAAAGATAAGCATGCACTCATGCATGAAGCAAGGATTAGGAGGGAGCTAATCCTAAATAGTATGATACATTGAAGATGATGAAATATCTATTCATGTTCTCATCAATATTGGTAGCCATGAAAAACAACACGTGTTCAGTGTGACTTTAGAGGAAGCCTTCTTCGAAAAGAAGCCTCAAAGTATCCCTGGTTGTTCATCCACATCCATGATTCTATGATGAAAGGAAGAAGTCATAATATTCAGGGCATGGAATCTATAGAAAAGCTCCATGGACCCAAGAGCTAAAGAAAAACATGAGGAAGAACATGAAGATTCCAAGAGAGAAGGAAAATCTAGAACAACCAGCTATTGTATCAAGAATCACAAGACTACCATCCTGATATGAAAGCAATCAAGCAGAGGAACTGAAAGTTGTGATGAAGAACAGTGTATGGAAGACTTATGAATGTAATCATTGTGAGATCCAAAACTAGAGGTTCTCCCAGATGGAGGGAGAAGACTATCATGATTTCTTGTTCCAGTAAACAAGACATACCTCTACATGAGCTAGTATATCATGGGTTGGAGTTTACATGTAGAGAAACCTCAAGGATTTGAGGTATACCAGAAAGAGACCCTTGTATGCAGATGGAAGAAGATCTTGTATGGATTCAAACAACTTGGTGCGGAGCCTCCAATGCACAACATAAGCATGGTGAAAAACCTTCTATAACAAATATACTGTATCAAAATGGTTACTCAGAACTCAAGGATGATGGATTTCCAATCCATGACAAAGATCTCATGATGATAGAAGAAGTACCACTTGGATATGTTCCAAGTTTGACTCTTGCCACGATGTTATGATCTAGCAGGAAACAAAAGAGATGAATTCGACTATGATGATCAGAGCTATATGAAGCCTTCATAAAATGAGTGTTCCAGAAATACCAAAGTACATTGATATCAAGCATTACATTCTTCGTGATGAAGTCTATAAAGGAGAAGTGGTTCTCCAATATATATCTCCACATATGAGCGGATAAGCAGACATTTTGGTAAAGCCTTTGTTCAAGATGAAAGAGTTTGTGTACTCAAGCTGGAGCTCATGGAGACGACTTCCTTATTGAAAAAGGAAGAGATGAATCCTAGGTTGGGAGGGAGCATTGATGTGTTATTAATTTATGGAGAGTCATTTTTCAGTTCAAAAAATGGTCCAAGATGAGCAGTTCCCTTTCCAGTTCGGAAAGTGGTTTGATATTTCTGACAAACAGGCATTTTCCAGCTCCGGAAATGGTCCAGATTGAACAGTCATTTTTGTAATGAAAATGGTTCGATGGATTGTAGATGTACCATAGACAGTGATTCCCCTTGCGGTTAACATAGGGAATGGTCTAGGACAGTCTCTCTTCTTGACGGTCATTCTCAGTAGTGTTCAAGAGGATTGGTCTGCCTCGCCAAACAATCATTATTTCGAAGCTCATAGTTGTGAGCAGTTTCATAGAATGGTTTGTTTTGGAGGTTGGTGTAGGATAGTTATTTCCTTAGGAAATGGTCCGGATAGTCATTCCCTAGGGAAGATTCATTCTCTCCAGGTTGCACTTTGTTTAGTGCTGGAGAAACGACCTAGATAGGTGAATGGTCTAGGTTGAGAAATCAGGGACAACCATTCCCTAGGGCATATTCATTCTCTCCAGGTTGCACTTTGTTTAGTGCTGGAGGAATGGCCCAGATAGGTGAATGGTACAAGCTTAGAAATCGGGACAGTTATTCTTCCTTTCTTGAGAAGAATAGTCCAGATAGCTCAGCGTTGATGTTTTAATTTCTTAGGGTAGATGCTCTTTCAGATCTCACATACGTGAGTAGAATAATGGCCCAGATGATTCAGTTTATATATCATAACAATGTTTTCTGTGCAGGCTGATGATATGATTGTTATGGAGATTGTATGTCTCCGTACAATAGATGTATACTACTATAGTGGATGTGTTCCGCTGATTGTGACTATATGTCATTGATCAAGTATCTGTGTGCTACTTGGTGTGGCAGTGTACCACTAGATTGTAGTTATGTACTACTATGGATAGACACAGTTGTGTTATATTGAATGACATTGTTCTGATCTCCTTGAAGACTATCAGTAGTGTTGAAAATGATTATCAACTAGATGGATGATCAATGGACAGATATTTCCCAGACAGAAAATAGTTCAGAACATTTACTCTTCTAGGATATATGTCCGGATTAGAAGAATGGCTCATGTGTCACTCTGTGGAGTGAGTGACTTATCCAACATCATGTCTAATTACTCAGATGGAGTATGGTTTCGAGAGATGATGCAGTTGATGACACTAATAGTGATGATGGTGCTCATGATCTAGTTATGAGGTAGTCTATATGACTATGTTGATGTTACTGGGTAAATGGTATGTTTGTGATCAAGACCATTACCTTCAAATACCTCCCTAGATAGGAGGGAGTGTTGATATTATGGTAGTTGCAGGAGGTATATAACTCCACGTGTAAACCTAACAAGAATAGAATATTCCTAAAAGAAAGAAGAAACCCTAATTAGTTGGCTAATAACCCTAGAAGACAAGTCCGCTCAAGAGGATAATTTGAATTAGGTTATTAGCCTCCAAGAGAAGAAGTCGGCTAAAAGAAATATTATATACTTAGTAAATAAGCACCCATAATGAGAAGTCGACCCAGGCAGTTTGCCAGTTTTAGTATAAATATAGGAGATCAGTCTTCATTCTGGCAAGCATTCTCAGAACTGCAGAAGCAACACTTGTGCACACTGCAGTTGCCCAGTTTGTGCACAAGTTTGGAGGAGAGTTGTCATTGCAGCTGCGGCAGCTAGCAAATTTTGGTTTTGGCCTGGACTCTCTCTTCGTTATGGTTTGGACTCTCTAATCAACTCTTGTTACTCATGTTTGGTGTGCTATCCTTGGAGAGAGGTGCGCTATCTTGTTTGGCTATCTAGCATAGGGTTTTCTTCCGGAATGATTCTCTTTCAAGGTTAAGGTGCTCAGGAGTGGCTTCAGCCTATGTTTGGGTGACAATAGTGATATTGTTTATGGTTAAACAAGCACATCAATCATATTCTAATAGACCCTACCCTTGGAAATATAACTAAATATTTTGATAAACGTTTGCAAGAAAATCAATGCTAACATAATCTAAAACATAATAATAAAAATGGCACATTCACATAGTATACACAAGATTTACCCTAGAAACCCTTAATCGAAAAAACCAACCTAACTGAGAGTCACACTTCTCTTTTTATCATTGTGTTAACTTCATCATTCATAATATAGTATTTAGGTATTTCATGGCATCCAAAACCTTAATATGTTAACACATATTAGGTTACAACCATAATTCCTTAATTGGAATTAGTTTATAATGGGCTAAAAAATCATTGGCTAAGAAGCACAGAATAGACCCAAATATTTCAATGTCTTATATCCAACACCCTCCCTAGACCCCCTTTGCATTGGGATGAGACTATTGGAGTTACTTCACACACACCTAGGATTTCTTTTTCCTAAGGTTTTTATTTGTTTATTAGTCATAATTAGTCATTATCCAGTCTCCTATATTTAAGGAGAGAATATTCCACCTGGAGAATATTCTCTTTCAGTTCACACTTTAGTTTGACTAGTTGATTTGAGTTTAGATGTTGCGTTGGGATCATCACCATGCTAATTCGACCTTACCTTGGTATCATCACCAAAGTGATGCATTAGCATTGATTCCTTGACTTAACTATGTTGTGCCTCTTTTGTCACCTAAATGAGCAAAACAGAGGTGCTTACAAGTTTAGTTGGGTTAGCTAAGCAAGACAACAGTGAAACATAAAAGACTAAGCTAAGAATTGAATTAAGAAATGAAAGAACAACTAAACTATTGAGCATAAGGACATAAGAACAAGAAACCAACAAGACTCATGTCACCAATGGGAAGGATTGTATTAGTGAAAAGAAAACACTGAGAAGAAAGAGGACTTTGGGTCCCTTCTTCCTCCAAGGGAGGGCTCTTGGACCCCCACAATTTGAGCTCTTCTTACAACTTTGAAAACTTGAAAGAAATGGTGAAAGAATTCCTAGATAATCCACTCAAAAGGTGAGATGGATTGCCCAAATGTAATGATGCTAGTATACTCTTGATGAGAAAAGAGGGTTCCCCAAGAAAATAACAGCAGCATAACCTTGCAAATGAATTCCTTGAAAATGTAGTGCACCCATGGCCTTGTTTTATAGCATCACTTTGAGGTATTGTGCAACCATATTTTAGTGTGAAAAGGGTTGTTTAGGGAATTTTTAGGTCTTTGACCAGCCACCTAGTCGGATCCAACCGAGATTTGGATGTCAAATAAACTTGGAAGCTAAACCAGAAGTGGGTGGGAGGCCGACCAATCTCATAAATGTGACGTTCTCAGGTGTGCGTGGCTTTTAGTGACCACAGTCGCGCATCATGTGCATGCGCGCTTTTTTTGCATTTCTGGATGGCGCATGTGTGCACGAACCCTGTGTAGTCATAGTGCACCTTGATTTTATAACTGTTTGTATAGTTTTGGACCTTTTGGAAATGATTTTTTGGTAATTTTGGTCCATGGGTGAACTCATAGCTGTTGTGAAGATGTTGGATTCCTGTAACCATTTGCGGATGAAATTTCAGTGATAACAGATGCCCCCTGATGGATGAGGTTAGGAGCATACGTATAGCTGAAATTCATCAATGTTTCTTCCACTAAGAGTGTCATTGTAAGAAAGAGAGATAGTGAGAGTATCAAGAATGACCCATTGGAGGGAGAAGGGGACCTATAGGACCCAATCTTCTGTAAGGTATGTAAAATAAATTGTGTACAAACGAGGCGGGCATGCCCCATGCTCTTGTCATGTAACTCGAAAAAAGAAGGGTGTTGTATAGTAACTGAAACTTTGTGTTGATGTAGACAACTACAACGCCCTCGGGGGTGGTTTTGATAAAGGCAGAGGACAATTCTGAGGAGGAACATACTCTGAACAGTAGGCAATGACACCTCTAAGAAGTATCATAGGTTTTGTAGGCATTGATAGTCCAACCAAGCTTGAAGGTATTCGGTGAATATAAGAAACAACTGCAATAGTCACAAAGTAAGACCCACCATAACATGAGAAAGTGTTGAAGTCGAATGTTAGGGGGGTCAACGACAACAGGGAGAAATTATGGTTCTCCCTGTGCCGTCTGAGACCTCTCATTAGAAAGGTAATGAGAGTCAAGATATTTTCGTCCTTCTGGAAACTATGTTGATGTCAACAAAAGGGGGACGCGACTCCAAGAAGCAAAGGGCTTCATGAGATCTACTAGGTGAGGTTAGGAACTGAGGAGGCACATGGATGAAGTCAAGATGTATGAAGACTCAAGACTGCCCTTGGTTGGGGGTATATGCGAAGTATAAGTGGCCACAACCGTTCAACTAGGTCGAGTGTCAGGGGGACAACAAGACGTGGGATAAGTTGTGCCAGAGGCAGGACAAAGTGAACAAACTCAGAGAGAAGAGATAGGTGGCTTGTGGGATACTCAGAGTATATGGACGAAGTCAAGAGGAGTAGATGATGAGGAGTGCCCCAACCAAGGGCGACATGGGTTGAATTTTCCAAGAAGGTCACCAGAGGTGACGACAAAAAGCTATGTAACATGCTGGGAATCACAGTTTTAATTACAAAAAGAATGAAAAAAAAAAATATCTGTGGGAATAATAATGCAGATACAGAAACGGGTGCCCCAGCGTAAGACGTCTTGGCCTGTGGGTGGCGCAAGTTGGTGGAAAAAACAAGTGGAGGGTGGGGGCCCCATAGGTTGGTTTCTGTAGTAAGGCAGTGTATGGAGGGCAATTTGATGATGGGTAAAGGATTTTGTGGGGGTGCAGTCAAAATAATCCGTGAGGAAGTGTCCTGGGAGTCTGTTGGGAAGGCTAGCAAAATGAGGAGAAGGAGTATGTGGATGATTCATGACATGATGTAAGACTATCGGGACTCCCATCCATAAAGGGTTGAAAATAGCATGAGTTTCAAAGTGCCAAGGCATACTATGAATGGGACAACTCATGTGGGGGAGAGTGCTACCGGGTGACAATACCCAAAGTGCAATGGAGGTGGCGGTACTACAGAGCCAGATATGGGGACCCTAAAGGCAAATTTTTGAGGGTGTGACTGAAGATGCAATTTGAGATTCAAAGGGAATGATTACATGCCAGTGTTGATTATATACCTGAAGGGGTTGCGCTGATGTATGATGACCAAGTACCTGCACACATGAAAACCAAATACCCGACGTGAACAATATTTGAAGAGAATGGAACACACAAACATTTATTGATAATTTTGAACATGAGCATGCGTACCTGGAAGGGGTATGGAAAAAATGGCTCCCCGAGGGCTAAGGATGAAAAGTGGCCCGGGGACTGTGTTGATGTAGAGGGTGGGGTACTGATCCCATGGCTGAATATGGATCACAAAACAGACACTCGAAGCTCCTGGAATGGGGTCTCGAAGTTTGGCAAAAAGGACTATATATAGTTATAGGGCCCACATTGCCACCTCATTTGTACTTGTTGTCAAAGTGATTGGACAAGAGATATTCAGAGGAGATTTGGAGATTCTGGGAGAACGAGGCAGTCGATCCAGGACCAGCGAGCTTTAAGTTAGTGGTCTGATTATCCTGCATAGAAATAGGTTTTCTTTTTGGGGGCAGGGCCGTACAAGGAGTTTTGTGGGTGTGGACCCCCTAGTGCGTGGGCGATCCAGAAATATGCGCACATGGGTGTGCGCTTGTTATCCAATAATCCACGCACAGGTGCGCCCCAAGGGGGAAAAAAGGCGCATATTGTATGCGTGCCTATTAGCTAAACAATTGCACATGGGTGCGCAACTGTGTGGCGGACAGGCGCGCTATGATGCGCGTCTGTGTACGTGACAGGGGCGCATGAAGGCGCCTTTGTATGGTAGATAGGCGTGAAATCCTATGCGCCTGTGGGATGAATCGGCACGCTTGTGTGCACGCCTGTGGGTGTAAACATTCGTGCCTTAGAGGCAAGGCTGACAGGTGCAAAACTCATCTTTTTTGGAGATTTTAATGTGTTTATGTTCGAGATGGTTGATCTAGGACTAGATTTATGTGGTTGCAGGTGAGTATTGGGATGATATCGGTTCATTGGTGAGAGAGAGACTGGTCACAGCTGAGGGAGGCTGTGATTATTGAGGAGCCGGCGGTTCATGCTACTTTGGCAGCTTGTGGGCTGCTGAAGTTTTTTTAGTGCCCCTTGATCTGGGCCCATGAGTACCTTCTACAATTCTTGATCTAGATGTGGAGTCCAGATCTTCATTGTTTTATGGTGCAAGGTGAGCAGCTATCCTTCATTGCGGTGGAGGATGTGTACTTTCTGACTGGGTTCCCTTTTCGAGGAACGCCCCTACCGGCGGAGCTTGTATTACCTGGGGACGGGCAGTTAGCTACCTTGGGCCGGAGGTATTGTTCGAGGGATGACTTTATGTCAGGTTCCATAGTGAGTATCGGGGCGATGGATGCTTTGGTTCACCACTATGTAGAAACGATGGTTGTGAGGGTTTATGGGACCCTTGCGACTCAGCGGATCAGTGGTGGTCAGCTGAGGATTATGGGGAGGGAATTGGCGGGAGAGCACTTTGCCTGGGGATTGATGCTGCATTCCAAGATGGTAGGGCAGCTTGACAGGAGTCAAGTTGTGGACTCAGGGGACTTTTCCTTTGGGTCCATCTTGGTGGCATGGTTCTTGGAGAGGGTGTCGATGTTTCACCCTAGAGTTTTATTGGGTGCACCTGGAGAGGGTGTCGATGTTTCACCCTAGAGTTTTATTGGGTGCACCTGGTGCGCGAGAGCCATGACTGAGGCGGTGGTCACAGATTTTGATTCGCCACGGTGGTGGTGAGGGTGGCCATTGTTTCACTGCCAAGGTTGCACAGGTGTGGTGGCAGATGCTGCAGATTATATTGCAGTATCCATACTGTGGGGTTGACTTCCGCGGTGATCTGGATATGGTGTTACCTCTGGGAGAGGTGTTTGACCACCGAGGTATGTTTGTGATTTGTTTGATATGTTGATATTTGAGATAGTATGACCTATGTATTATGTATAAATGGATGTTGATGTTATCCTTTGTTTGTTTATATGTTCATATGTGGGACCTTGCGGGCGTGAGGTTGAGTTGGTGAGAGCGTCGGCTCGTCAGGGGTCGGTGAGGCCTCCATGGGGGGAGCCGCGGGTGAAGGAGAGACGACGGCGTGAGGACGTTGAGGTGAGACTAGCGGGCAAGGAGAGAGCATCTAGGAGATGTTGTTTTGACGATCCTAGTGCAGGGACATCGCATGCTCCTCCAACTGAGGCCGGGGGAGATTTTGAGGATATTCGTCGTCGCTTGGAAGCGGTGCTACAGGGAGTGCCTGAAGGCATGTGGTCGTGCATCCATGACGAGGGTGTCTTGGAGCAGTGTGTGGGAGTTCTGCTAATGTGGAAAACTGTGGTGCAGTGAGAAGTAGTAGCAGGTGTTGCGATGACCAGGCAATTACCTCCAGGTTCAGAGGGACCGATAGTGGGTGGGGCACCACCGCCTAAGGGAGGGCCAGGAGGTGGTGCTCTAGAGGCACCATGAGTGTCTCTCTGTGTATTTTTGTATATTATATATAGGCTGGTGAGCCCATTTTGGTGTAGTGACACCATTTTTGTACCGAGGTGCTTCACTGGTCTACGGATTTTTTATACGATGTATTCTATGTGTATGTAAACATTTTGATGGAACTGGTGACCAATTTATTATATATATATATATATATATATATATGGATATACATTTTGGGGTCTTTGTGATGTTCACATGTGTCTGAGAATTTTTGTTTTTTAATGTTATTTATGATGTCTAAACTATATATGTTGTGACCGGCTCTTGATGGTTTATGTGTGTGTAAAGGTATCTTGATATGATATATGCCAATTGAGTATAATGTTAGTTAGGTTATCTATGATTTGATTAAATTGTATTGGAATATGTGTAAATGTAATGAAATGAAAATGTCGAGATAAAAGTCTAACTTGCAGGATTTGCGAAAAAGGCAAGGATCGCGGACACGGTACACATTGTTGACTTGGAGGAAGACTAGTTGGGAGTAAAGAAAGACGTTAAGGTGATGAATACGATGATGACGGACATCAACAAGGAGGCCAATGACGGCAGTGTACTCGGCTTGGTTGTTGGTTGCGGAACCCAAACATATGCTGCTAGAGTGGAGCAGTTCATGTGAGGGGAATAGAGGGCCCAAGCTGCTGAAGCGAGATTTTGTGTCCAACGGCTGGCGCCATCAGCGTAACCGATGTGGTAGGCCAGTGGAGGAAGCATTTTTTAATAACACAAATGGTAGTTTATATGTGAGGTATGGAAAAAAGATTAAAAACACTATAAAAGAAATAACCTAATGTAGAAAGGCTACGCTTAGGCATAAAAATTCTTTAAGTATAACCCATTGACAGGTTTTTTAAGAGATAGGCCCTTGGGAGAAGCCAAGATGTAAGCACCTTTGGTGAGGCAATGCTGGATAATGTAGGGGCCATGCCACAGTGACTCAAATTTTCCATGACCGAGGGTATCGTGAGCAATATCGTAAGCAAGGACGAGGTCATCTTCGTGAAATGAGCGAAGGTTGACATGGCAATCAAAGGTGGCCTTTGACCATTTTTTGGCTGCCTCATTGTTTTGTATTGAAGATTGACGATCTTCATCCAGGGACTCTAAGTTCAACAAACGTTGCTCCATTGGAGCAGTGTCTGGTAATAGCTCAATTGCGGTGTGTAAGGTGGGAATTTCGCACTCGATAGGAAGAGTGGCCTCTACCTCGTGGACTAGATGAAATGGTGTGAAACCAATGGTTGTTTTCACAGTCGTACGGTAAGCCCATAGCGCGGAAAATAACATATGATGCCAATTGGTCTTATGTTTGTTAACCGTGCGCTGTAACATGGTCTTGAGGACTTTGTTAACTACTTCGACCTGTCCATTGGACTGAGGGTAATATGGTGAGGCGAACTCATGGGAGAATCCTAACCGGGATGAGAGTTCGACGAAAATCTCATTCTTGAAATGTTTTCCGTGATCGGAGACTAGTTGGAGTGGTACTCCAAAGCGGGATATGACGTGATTAAAGAAAAAACATGCTGCAGTGTCAGTGGTGTTGTTGAAGGTAGGCATGGCTTCAGCACATTTTGCAAAGTAATCGACTGCAACGACGATGTATTTGTGTCCATTGTTGGATGGGGGATTACAAGTCATGAAGTCGATGCCCCATTTACAAAAGGGGCCTGCAATAATGACTGGGTGGAGAAAAGCAGGTGGTGATCGTGCTTTGTTGGCATAAAGTTGACATTTATCACATTGCTTCATGGCGTGAATGCAATCATGAAACAATGTAGGCCAAAAATAACCTGCTCGGATGATTTTCTAAGCAGTGGGCATCCCCGAGAGATGGCCCCCGCATGCATCGCTATGGCAGTCCTTCAAGACTCTATTAGCCTCGTCGATAGTCAAGCATCGATGGAGTATGGTGTCGACCCCTCGCCGATATAAGATATCTCCGATGAGGAGATAACAGGGGCCCTGGTGGTGGATACGGTGATGATCATCTAGTGAGAGGTGGTTACCGAAATTTTGGGTTTGGAGGTAAACGAGGAGGTCGTTGTACCAAGGATCATTCGAAGTGATGTAAAAGAGATGTTCATTGGGGAAGTCGGTATTGATGGGGGCACTGGTAGTATCGGAGGGGAAGGTTGTGACAAGTTCGGCGAGGACGAGAACTTTCTTTCTCTTAGGTGTTGAAAATTCGAGATCGTACTCCTGGAGGATATTGATCCATTGGGAAAATTTGCCGTTAATTTGCCGACGACTGAGCAAGTATTGCATGGGGTTGGAATCTGCTATGACTTTGGTTGTGTGAAGCAGAATATAATGGCACAGCTTCTGGACTGCGAGGATGACTGCAAGGGCTATTTTCTCTTCGTGATTATACTTCCAGGGTGGCCCTGAGAGGTTTTTACTAATGTAGTAAATGACATGCTCACGATCGTCATCGTCAATTTGAACAAGAACTCCTGCTACTGAGACAGCTGATGCTGAGATGTAGAGGATATAGTCGCGATTATAGTCGAGTAAATTAATTAAAGGAGCATTGGAGAGTGCCATTTTAAGGTCGTTGAATGCTTTTTGGGTATGTTCATCCCAGTGGAATGGGATTTCGTGGCGTAGTAAGTGAAGGAAACCATGTGCTCAAGTGGCATAGTTTGGGAAAAATTGTCGTAGAAAGTTAGCTTTTCCTTGTAGGCTCTAGAGTTGGCGTAAATTCCAGGGGGGTGTAATTTTTGTGATGGCTTGGACTTTGAGGGGATCCACTGTAATACCGCTTTGGGAAATGATGAATCCGAGGAGGCGCCTAGCAGTGACGCAGAACACACACTTGAGGGGGTTTGAGCAGATTTTGTACCGACGACAACATTGGAAGATGATTCGTAAATCATTAAGATGATGGGTGCAATTTTTGGACCGAGCTGTGAGGTCGTCCAAGTATGCGAGGATGATATGAGCTAGATCATGAAAAATGTATGTCATAACCCGTTGGAAAGTTGCGCCAGCGTTTTTTAGGCCAAAAGGTATGACACGATATGAAAAAGTACCCCAAGGGGTGGTGAATGCAGTTTTGTATTGATCAACTGGGTGGATTTGGATTTGGTTATAGCCAGAGAAATCGTCCATGAAGGATAAAGCTTCATGGCCTGTGCAGTCGTCGATAATCTGATCGATGAAAGGCATTGGAAAGTTGTGTTTGGTACATGCGTGATTGAGGTCGCGAAAGTCCGTGCATACCTGGATAGCGCTCTGTTTTTTGTTAATGGGTACAAGGCTGGAAAACTATGAGGTATAGGCTATGGGGTAGATGAACCTAGCTGCGTGTAATTTGTCAATCTCGTCTTTGATAGCCATGGCTTTGGATGGGTGTAGCAGTCGTTGTTTTTGACAAATTGGTGTGATATCAGGCCAGGTGTCAATGCAATGTTCAATAATAGAGGGATCAAGGCGAGGCATCTCTGTGTATGACCAGGCAAAAATATCCCAGTATTCTTGGAAGAGGGATTTGTAAGCGGTGATTTCTTGAGGAGTGCATGCAACGCCAATGGTGATTTCTTCGACAACTCCATTTTTTATGGAAATATCGATTTTGATGGTGGGGGATATGTTGGCCATATTGCCTTCTTCAAAAGCATCAGAGGCAGGGATGGGGTTGTTGAACCAGTCGATATGCCCTGATGGGATAAAATCCTTGGTTTCGACTGCATATATGGGGAGTTGGTTAGGAGGCATGAAGGCTTCTTGTGGAAAGAAGAGCGCTCGGTGGTGTAGCACATCCCATGGGTAGTCGGGGGTGTTTAATTATTCGAGTATGT
The DNA here is from genome assembly GCA_009831015.1 of Picea engelmannii. Taxonomy (NCBI): domain Eukaryota; kingdom Viridiplantae; phylum Streptophyta; class Pinopsida; order Pinales; family Pinaceae; genus Picea; species Picea engelmannii. Next base: position 306,601 of record ML783145.1, on the reverse strand, counting down.
CCTCGTCACAGTGGAATTGGAGAGAATACAAGGGATCGTAAAGAGTGATATCGATGACTGTTACCGTGTGGTTGTCCTCTGGTGATGAAGAAGCGGGGGGAATGACGTAATGATATTGTGATGGTTCGCTCGACATAAACCAAATATCGAGGTATTGAGGAGTACTAGTGGTGGTTGGGCGTAAAATTTCTGTGGGGAAATGAACGGGAGAATTGGGGGGATTTGGGGGTAAATCCTCATATAAGTCATCCAAGAACCACAGAGGAATAAGGAGTGCTTCTGGTTCAGGATAAATAATGTGAAGAATCTCTAGTGATGGGTTAAGGTTAATCCATGATTCTATAGGGGGTACAGGGGTTTGAATCAGGGTCATTTGGCATTGCCTGTATTCAATGATCATAGGACATTGATGTGTAAAATGATCTAAGGATTCACATAGAGAGCAAGGGAATCTCATGCGTTCATTGACTAAAGTCGTGACATAATGGATGCTAGTGATGTTTGGTGAGGATGATGTAGCTGGACTGGGTTCGTGCTGGAAGCTTTGACGTACTGTGACTAATGTCTCTCAGAATTGAGGTAGCGCTGGGCAATGGTGTGTATAATGGCCATATTATGAACATATGGTGGAAGTGTATTTGGTTTGCAGCCCTTTGCTACTTGTGTTAGGGGAGGTAGCGGCAGCACATGCTATAGTGAAGAACGATGATGGTGTTTGATTAAGTTGAATTAGGTTACGTAACTCGGGTAGAGATGGGCATTTGTTGGCTGGGTGTCTCTCTTTCTCACATAGCGCGCAAGGAGATTGGATGTGTGGGGGAAGTGGAGCTGTGGGCTCCTTCTTCTTTTGCCTACCCCCAGCTGTGGCAGGGAGGTGAGTGAGTGGGGGTGTAGAGGGTATGGTGGGAGTGAGTATGGGAATCATCATTGGAATTCCTTTTGTTTGGGGGGGGAAGGGATGGTTGAGGAACCATCTCTGGTGGATGTAAATACCAAACTGGGATTGCCAACACCATATTAGGGAGGGTAAGAGTTGCAGCTACTTGGAAAGATTGTACACCTAGTGGAGGGTAAAAGAAGGGGATTTGAGTAATGGCCTGGGGTGAGGTGAAATCGTGAACTAGTGGAGTCGACGAGTTCACAGGAGGCTTGTGAGGGAGGAGCTCTACAACTAGTGGGACGTCAGATATGAGAGAAGTCTCTTTAGGAGGAAGGGTATCCTCAACGTCAGTTTCTTTGGACGATACGACACATACCTGATTGAAAGGATGAAGGAGGGATGGTGCACCATGGTAAGTTCCTAACAATGATGGGTCTTTGAAAATTCCTGGCCCCATTTCGATGAGTGGGTATGCTTCAGAATTAGTATGGATGAGAGGGAGAATGTTATCGATGTTGGCAGAAGGGTTAGGCTCATAATGTGAAACTTGATCAATGGTAATGATCTTCCCATTATGGGGGAACATCATGGTTCGAAAGACAGAAGAGGCAATTGCCTTCATAGGGTACATGTAGCTATGACCAAACAAGATATTGTAATCGAGTGGGGCATAGATAATTTCAATGTCAATAAGAATGGTCTTGCCCACAAGTTCTACAGGGACATTTTGGAAGAGCCCTTCAGGAGAAGATGGTCATTCATCATAAGCTCTTAAGGTAATGGCAGATGGTATGAGTTCAGGGGAACCAAGTTTCTGCCATACAGACTTGGACATGATGCATGTGGATGCACCTTCATCAATGATGCACCGATGAACTATAATGTTTCAAATTTTCACTGGGATTTGAAAAGCGATGAGAGCGGGGAGGCAAGGTTCTCCGCTGTCAAGATCAAATGTGATGAGTTGGGTATATGTGGGGTCTACTGCCCCCAAGGTAGAAAGTAATGACTTTTGCTGAGTGGAACAAGTTTGAAGTACTTATAAGACTGACATGGCAGTCAAGGACTATGCTAAGTCATCGACCAAACTGTAATTATGAGCCACCCTAGCCTGCGGGTTGTGGACATTCATGTGCAATGGGATGTGAGGGGTGCGAAGAGGTTTTTCCGTGTTAGGGTGAGGAATCACCAACAGGGGTCCCGTTGGTGCTGGTATTGTTTCTGGGGGAATGGGAGGAGACTCAGCGAGTGGACGGGATTGACAACTACATGTTTGTAGAAGGACTTCTTCCTCACTAGTGAAGAGGATAGTGCGATCTATGGGATTGTTCGGATTGAGATATTGTCCCAACTGTGGTGGGGTAGATTGCATGTCTTGTTGGGTGTTCATCACACCTTGGTGCAGAATGGGATTTTGCAGCACGGCTTGGGGGGTTTGTTGGACGTATTGTCGTGGGGCCTACTAAGGGGCAGGCAGTGCTTGAGGATGTGGTCCATTTCCTGAGTCTTTCATTCGTTTAAAATCAACGATTTGGGGGCAATGATGAGTATTATGACTGAACTCACCGCAAAGGGAAAAAGGGAAGTTGGTACGAAGATTATTGTTATTTTTCCCTTGATGTATGTTGTTATTGCCCCCTTAGGGGTTTTGATTCCCTTGGTTCTGGTTGCCCCCAGTAGGTTGGTTCTATTGGGGGTGAGTCCCACCTTGACTTGAATTGTTATTGTTCCTATTTTTTCCTTTCTTTTTGGAATTATTCGAATAATGGGTCAAATTTGCCGTATTTAGCTATTCAAAATTTTGATATTGCTGAATGGGAGAGGTTTCAACAAAATTCACCCCAGCGTGAGGGTGTCCTTGTGGTGGAGCCATGGGTGGTGGAGGACTGGGAAATGGAAAGTACGGATTTTGTGGGGGTAATGATCTGTAAGGTACATAGGAAGGCCTGGCACTTTCGCTAGTACTTAGAGTATAAGATGAGGTAGAGGGGGTACCAAAACTTGTTTGGATTGGTGGATGTATTGTGGGTGCCAGCAGTGGCCCATTGATGGGTGGAGGAAGGGAAACAAGGTATGGTTGCTGATAAGGGGGTGGGGGATAATAAGGGGCTCCTCCATATGCCAGTGGATATTGAGGTGTGTCATACATTGGTGGTTGTTGGGTTTGTGGGTTGTAGTGCGTGGTATTACCAATCAATCTGTCTGCTGAGTGAGACATCCTGGGTTTGTCTTGGCCAAATGGCATGGGTTTTGGGAGATCAGGAAGTATTGTGTACAAGTACCCTGATTGTGAATAGATGAGGTTGTATTGTTGAGCCTTACTGATGGCTTCTTCTTCCGATTGAGGGAAGGTGGAAGCCACATCTTTACCGAGGAGAGAGACAAGTGATCTGAGAAACCAATCAAGACATTGTTGTTTGGTGGTTTCTGCTTTTCAAAAACTACGTCGTCGATGCCACTCATGGATGTGGTCAGCGATATGTGTGGCTGAGATTTGTTTGAAATTAGAGAGTAGTTCAAGACCATTGTCATGGCAGATTGGTAATTGGAAGAAGTTCAAAAATGCTTTGGCCAAGGACTCAAAAGTTGCATGGAACCCCGATTTTTTGTCTACATACCATTTGGTTGATGGGCTAGTGAGTGTGCATTGAAACAATCGTAGTCAGATGGAATCATCCATAATGTTGTTGGAAGGGAACCATAAGTGGAAAGTCATGACATGGTTGGCAGGGTCATCTCCTGCCTTTCCTTAAAACTTGGGGATATATGAAGTTAGTTTGTTAGGCATTGCAGGACATGTGGGGTCATGCAATATAGGATCATTTGTGAGTTTTCTTAGATCTAGTATGTTGAGAGAGGCCAAGTACGACATATGTAGTGGTGGCGGAGGATTAGTTCCAGCCATGGTGTGAGTGTGTTGTGAACCTGACCCTTGGGGGGGACTAGGTGGGTTTGTACTTCCCCCTTGAGAGGAAGTTGGCCCCCCATTTCCATGTAAAGGAGAGCAAGTGGACTATGGACCTTGGGAATTGGACCCAAGTAAGGTGGAACCAAGCAAATCCGACCCTAAGACAGTTGCACTCACTGGAGTGTGTGAAGGTGGTGCCGATGAGTTGGCAAGACTAGTAACTCCCCCTAGAATAGGAGGGAGGTTTAGCAAGCGTCTGGAACAACGGGGGTTCTATGGGTCCCCTATGATGTCCAACTAGCTGAGTGGATGTGTGCGAATTGTGGTGACAGTAATAAATAAACAAGAGTCGTTGTTTGAAATTTTTTGAACTTTACACCATATATATCTCAATCAAATGTAATAAGAAGTGCATCATACATAAAGTGTTTTGAGAAAGAGGCATATATGTGAGTAAGTGGATTTTGTCCGTGTGGGGAAACAAAGAAACAAATGCTTGTGTCCTAAAATACGTAACGTCCTTCCTCTCAAAATAGCACTGGACCTTCCAATAGCACTCAACAGTGGGGTCTGAAGCCATCGAAAGAGAAACTAGTGAAGGATGAAGCAATCAGTTATAATGAGGGGTAGAGGGGGAATATCCCAAAAGAACTGACGATATTTCCCAATAGCCACACAAAATCTGATCAAGGTGCAATTGCAGCCCACAATTGCCACTTGGGTAGATGTCCTAAAATTTGATCGCTAGGTACCTCGGTCAAAGGGAAGCATTTAGATTTTCGGCCTAAGAAATGGGTCATGGGCTGGATCCCTTCCAAGAGGTGGGTGCCTCAAAGGGGGACGCACAGAACAACTAGACCTCGGCCTTCAACCCTTCACGGGTATCTCCCTGCCTTATGGTGTTAGGAACACTTGACTTAGAGGATTTACAGTTCCCTATTTGACAACTTCTATTGTTTTGACAATGTGAGAACTAGATAACGGGGAGTTATTTGGATGCCTATCTTTGAAATCCTACCTAGAATAAAAAAATTATTTTGGCACCTCCTGTGGAGGAAAAATTAGTGAGTTTTTTAGAAAAAAATTAGATGTGGTTGTTTGAGAGATTGGGGGTGTGAGCCAATCTCGTTGAAATTAAATGGGAGTGGGTAGTTTCATCAAGAAAAGGGTGGGGTGTTTCGGAATCCCTTTTGAGGAAACTTACTTTGACCTCCACGTTTCGAGATAAAAACTATGTGATTGATAAGTGACTTTTGTGTGTGAATGAGTGAAAGTGTGCCAATTTTTTAATGAATTAGGTGTCACCTTGCTGCATGTGGACTTCACTTGGTCCTTACAAGTGTTAACTACCTAATTAACTAAATTCCTTTAGTACAACCTTGCAAAATTCAAAAGTCCCTAGGAAGCTAGCATGTGGACTTGTGGGTCCTTTACTATTCCTTTAACTCCCTATTGTGATTTAATCTAAGAAAGATTTGAAACTATCCTAGATTGTGATCATGTGGGCATGTATGGGCCTGTTACAAAACCTTTAAACTTCCCTAGTGTTTTAATCTAAGAAAGTAAATTTCAACATTATCCTATATTTGTAGCCTGTGGGCATGTATGGGCCCGTTACAATCTTGAGATGTGTTTGAAAAATAAACTAAGAGGAGTCACGAGGGGGTTGTTGTCCTCTCCTAAAGGTTTTAGTATTTTTAAGGGAGATGAAATTGTCCTACAACCTTTTTCTGATTCTCAAGGTCGCTTTGAAACGCGAGAGAAGAGCATACTAAACGATTGTTTATCCAATTTTTGGTCCCAATGCAAGCTTTATGTGATTACAAATAATTCCAACTTATACTCTTAGTCAAAGCAAGCCATCCATGTGGAAAAATCAAAGCAAAAGAGGAAATAATGATTTTGAACCCCCTAAGTTCCTATGTGTTTTGACTAATCCCTTTATATGGAGAGGGAGCTAAGTGTGGTGCAGTTTACAACATGCATGAAATCATTTTTAAGAAGGCTAGGGGCCTTCCCCAAATCACAAAAAGGCTTACAATGTGTATTTTTTTGCACAGGTGTGTGGCTCTCAGAGTAGATAGAGGCGCACTGAGCGCCTATGTGCAAACTGAAAAAGACTTTTGGGTACAGGTGCACAGAGGGCGTTGAACAACACAGTAACTTTGGTGCACGTGTGCACGATGTGCGACTGTGGGCCAATAAACCCGAGCACACCTGTCACAAGGCTATGAAGAAAATTCTGAATGGAATTCTCTCAATTCAGCTTTGAATTAGATGTTTTACAGGTCGGCTTGGGCCGGTTATGGTACCTGCAGGTTAAATAAACCAAAAGAAGAGCTAGAAAAATCCAAATGGGGTAGGAAATTGATACCTTTCCCCAGTGGAGTCGCCAATCTGTTGCACCTCTTTTTTCACCTAAATGAGCAAAACAGAGGTGCTTATAAGCTTAGTTGGGTTAGCTAAGCAAGTCATCAATGAAGGAAAGAGTTAGAAAAAGAAACATAAAAGACTAAGATAAGAATTGAATTAAGAAATGAAAGAACAACTAAACTATTGAGCATAAGGACATAAGAACAAGAAACCAATAAGACTCATGTCACCAATGGGAAGGATTGTATTAGTGAAAAGAAAACACCGAGAAGAAAGAGGAATTTGGGTCCCTTCTTCCTCCAATGGAGGGCTCTTGACCCCCACAATTTGAGCTCTTCTTACAACTTTGAAAACTTGAAAGAAATGGTGAAAGAATCCCAAGCTAATCCACTCAAAAGGTGAGATGGATTTCCTAAATGTAATGATGCTAGTATACTCTTGATGAGAAAAGAGGGTTCCCCAAGAGAATAGCAGCAACATAACCTTGCAAATTAATTCCTTGAAAATGTAGTGCACCCATGGCCTTGTTTTATAGCATCACTTTGAGGTATTGTGCAACTAGCTTTTAGTGTAAAAAGGGGTTGTTTAGGGCATTTTTAGGTCTTTGACCAGCCACCCAGTCGGATCCAGCCGAGCTTTAGATGTCAAATCAACTTGGAAGCTGAACTAGAAATGGGTGGGAGGCCGACCAATCTCATAAATGCGTCATTCTTAGGTGTGTGCATCTTTTAGCAACCACAGTCACGCATCGTGCGCATGTGCACTTTTTTTGCATTTCTGGATGGCGCATGTGTGTGCACGCCCTGTGTAGTCATAGCGCACCTTAATTTTATAATTGGTTGTATAGTTTTGGACCTTTTGGAAATTCTTTTTTGGTAATTTTGGCCCATGGGTGAACTCGTAGTTGTTGTGAAGATGTTGGATTCCTGTAACCATTTGTGGATTAAATTTCAGTGATAACAAACTCCTCACTACTTTTTGTTCAGTCAGTTAACTGAAGACTAGTTCACTAGTTAACTCAACTAGGTGACAGTTCACTCCCGTAATTGCCTGAGAGACTAGAATAGGTGGCAGTTCACTCCCGTAACTGCTGGTTTGTGTCCAGATCACTCTAGACCACCACTATGGTGACTTGGTTCACCTCAATTCGAACTCATTGAGTTATACAGAGTATATCATGTGTAAATTATTCATTATTCACAATGGTTAATGAAAATTCTTTCTATTCTTTCTCTCCTTCTTCTTCCTTTTCCAATTATCTCTGCAAATGTGTGTATCATTGTTTATCTATATCTATTTTGTGTAGGTTCAACACATTTACATGGTATCAGAGCCAACAGAATGCTAAGCAAAAGCTACACCAAAAATTTTTGCAGGTACAAAAGATCGAAGACAGCGAAAAGATGGAATTCCAAAAATAATTCATTCTTACACCTTACAAATATTTTGCAGGGAAGGAGAAAATATCCATACATCTATGATCTAGAGGGTTGTATAGATTAACCATGAATACAGATACAGAACCGACATCAGCCATAGAAAAATCCAAGTACTTAAATCGCATGGATGAGGCACTCGGAACAATTTGCAGTCTTATTTCTCTCGATCTCCTTTTTCATATATCTTCTTGTAAGACTCCCAATGAAGCTTGGACCACGTTGGAAGGGATCTTTGGAAAACAAGATGAGATGAGGGGACACATGTTGGAGGTGGAGTTGTTCATATTGGATCCAAAAAGCTTCGAGAATATCCAAGATTTCTTTACAAAATTCAAGGATTTACTGTCGCAACTCAAAGCTTGCGGGGTTGATAAATCGAAGGAGGAGAAACAAATGGTTCTCACCATTATCTCCAAGATTGGTCCTGAATTCTCAGTATTCGTATCTACATTCCATACTTTCATATTCGCCTCTGGAGCCACCTGGAAGATGCCTTCTCTTGAGGACTTTATCAAATCCTTGACACAAGAGCAAACCAAGCTCATCAACATGGGAGCAATCAAAGGCCCAAGGGCACATGAACTCACTGTGCATGATGGCAGCCACAGATATCATAAATCTAAAGACAAAGATAAGTAGAAATCTCATCCACATATGAAGAAGGAAGGGTACACAAAACCCTTCACCAATGCCTCCGGATACAAAGGAGAAAAGGGAAGAAAAGGAGAGAAATGCACATACATTCACAAAGGATTCCATTCAGAATCTGCATGCATGGAAAAAAAAATAGATCTGATGTCTCAGATACTTTAGCAAAACAACCTTGGAGATTGCATCCCTAAGGGTGCAAAGAAGAAGAAGCCAGAAGATCTGAATTCCAAGAAAGACAATTCTAACCATGCCTTGATTGTAATCAACTCCTCTCTTGATGCTTGGATTGTAATCACATGGCTGCCTCAAAAGCAATCTATTCTTATTTGGATGCATGCAAAGGTCCTCCTATTCTGATGGGGAACAACTCTTCTGTCGAAGTCACCGGCAAAGGAAGGATTGAACTCACCAATGGAAGTTTTGATAACGTGTTGCATGTTCCCAAGGTTTATGTCAAACTTCTCTCTGTGTATCAAATGACGAATTTCGGCACCGGAAAGAAATTTGTATTCACACCAAATGTCGTGGACATCTACAACATGCAAACCAACTCCAAGGTTGCTACCGGTGAGGTAAATCATCAGTCTAGATTGTATACATTTTCTGAATTCATTGAACCTGATTCTACTTTACTGCTTACTCATGCTGATGAAAGTAGTAGGATATGGCACGAAAGGTTTGGACATTTGAATTTCAGATACATGCAACAGCTTAGCAAGCACGGATTAGTTCATGGTCTACCATACATCCATTTCTCCAAGGGAGTATGTGAGGGATGTGTTCTCGAAAAACACCCTCAAGAGAAATTCGACAAGGGAAAGTCCTAGTGAGCTTCTGCACCTTTAGATCTGATCCACGGTGACCTCATGGGTCCTTTTCCGCATCCATCAATTAGTAAAGTGATGTTTGTTTTCATTTTTGTTGACAATTTCTCATTTTTTACATGGATCTACTTTCTTAAGCAAAAATCTGAGGTCTTTCAACACCTCAAAGATTTCAAAGATTTGGTTGAGACACAGTCTGAAAAGAAGATCAAAGTCCTCTGAACTGATAATGGGGGAGAGTATGTGAATAATGATATCCACAATCTTTTCCATGAGGCAGGGATTCAATTGCAGCATACAGTTCCGTACACTCCGTAGCAAAACGAAGTTGCTGAGCAGAAAAAACGATCTCTAAAGGAGATGGCATCTTACATGTTGCATGCAAAGTCACTACCACAGATACTATGGGCCGAAGCACTTAACTGTCCAACATACATCCAAAACAGATCTCCCCATAGATTTTTCAAGGATAAGACCCCCTACGAGGCTTGGAGTGGCCTCAAATCGAAAGTGACCCACTTTCGCATTTTTGGTTCTCGTGCATGGGCCTGCATTCCCTTTGAAAAGATGAAGGCATTTGATCCATAGAGAACTGAGTGCACTTTTGTTGGATACCCTGACGGTTTGAATGGATATCATCTTATTGATCTTTCCTCGGACTGGCTCATCATTGAGCGTAGTGTCCAATTCGAGGAAAGTGTCTCGCATGTACCTCAGCAGCCGCATGCAGACACCTTCACTCCTCCACCTGTTGGAGATGATGAGCATGCACATGCATACTCTTCTTCATACAAGAGTTTTGATTCAGAGGACTCAAAGGATTTAGATTCAGATTCAGAGTTAGTAGAGTCAAATGTAGAGTCAGAGCATCCAAATGCAATTGTAGAGCTAGAGAAAAGGCCCAAGTGGGCACAAACTACTCTTCAGGATGCAAGGGATCTCGTAGGTGATCCAACCGATACTAGGAGGACTCGTTATTATTTCGAGGAGCCTCCTATTGCACTCATTTCCACTAAACCATTTCCTTCCAAGCATCTTTTCTTGGTTTAGTCTTCAGATCCACAGTCTTATGGCAAGGCTGTTGGAAATCCCTTTTGGAAATCTACCATGCAGGAGGAGTAAAACTCCCTCCTCGAGAACCAGACTTGGGATCTGGTTCCCCTTCCTTCTGGGAGTAAAATTTTCATATGCAGATGGGTCTACAGGACCAAGAGCACAGCAGATGGACAGATACAAAGCCAGGCTTGTCGCCAAAGGATTTCAACATGTTCATGGTATTGACTATGATGAGACCTTCGCTCCAGTAGAGAAGATGGATTCCATACGATTGGCACTTTCCATTGTGGTAGCCAAGGGATGGGAAGTCCATCAGATGGATGTGAAGAATGCATTTCTTCACAGTGATCTCTCTGAGGAGATCTATATGGAGCAACCCCAGGGATTTATGTAGGACTCATCTTTGGTCTGTTGACTGAAGAAGTCACTTTATGGCCTCAAGCAGGCTCCGAGGGCATGGTATGCCAAGATGGACTCCTACCTATTTTCATAGAACTTTGTATGTTGTAAATCAGACCCGAATGCATACATGCTCAGGACGATTGATTCACTTCTACTTTTAGTTATGTATGTCGATGATTTGTTGATCACCGGTTGCTCGACTTCAACAATAGTTGCAGTCAAGAAGATTCTTCATGACAGGTTTTTTATGACGGCCATGGATCTGCTACACTTCTTCCTTGGACTTGATATCAGTCAGGATGCATCAGGCATCAAACTGTCTCAAGACAAGTATGCACGAGATCTCCTTGAGAGATTTCACATGACAGACTGCAAGTCTTCTCTAACTACTTTCCCATCATGAGTCAAACTTGAGGATGGCAGGGAGACTCCACTGGTTGACAGCACACTGTACAGACAGCTAGTGGGGAGCTTGTTGTATCTCACACACTCCAGACCAGACCTCTCATATGTAGTTGGAACAGTTTCCAGGTTCATGCAGGAGCCACATTAGCTACATTGGAAAGCTGCAAAGTGTATCCTTCGATATGTACAGGGCACCATCACCTTTGGGATTCATTATGCACCAGACTCTACATTAGATCTCATTGGGTTTACTAATTCCGATTGGGTTGGCAATAGCATTGATCACAAGTCCACATCTGGTTACTCACTCAGTCTTGGTTCTGGGCCTATCTATTGGTCGAGAAAGAAGCAAGCTGCCATTGCTCTATCTTCAGCCGAGGTAGAGTACAGAGAGGTAGTTAACATAACCATTCAGGCTATGTGTCTACAACATTTTCTCACTAAGTTGGGAATTCAGTTTCATCGGTCGATCGTCATATGGTGTGACAACCAGAGCACTCTGAAGTTCTACAGAGATCCAGTTCAGAGGCAGCGGATGAAGCACATCGAGATCCACATGCACTACATCTAGGACTTAGTACATGAGGGGATCATAGACTTACAGTTCTGTCCTTCAGTAGAACATACGACAAACATTTTCACCAAGACCTTCACTGAGCAGAAATTTCATTCTCTACGAGGTCGTCTTGGAGTGAAGGACACAGTTGCCTAGCAACTATAGTTCTTCTTTTTACATGCATTGTACCTTGAGGGGGGGGTTTTCCCATGAGGTATTCCCTCTTTCCTCACTTTATTTTCAGTGTATCTTTTGTACTTGGGTACCTAACATGGCCTCATTGCCGGAACCCAATCTTTATTTTCACCACAGTGATGTTTAGGGGGGGTGTTGGAGTTACTTCACACAAACCTAAGATTTCTTTTTCCTAAGGTTTTTATTTTTTTATTAGTCATAATTAGTCATTATCTAGTCTCCTATATTTTAGGAGAGAATATTCCACCTGGAGTATATTCTCTTTCAATTCACACTTCAGTTTGACTAGTTGAGTTGAGTTTAGATGTTGCATTGGGATCATCACCATGCTAATTCGACCTTGCCTTGGTATCATCACTAAAGTGGCGCATTAGCCTTGATTCCTTGAGTTAACTCCTCACTACTTTATGTTCAGTCAATTAACTGAAGACTAGTTCACTAGTTAACTCAACTAGGTGGCAGTTCACTCCCGTAACTACCTGAGAGACTATAATAGATGGCAGTTCACTCCCATAACTGTTGGTGTGTGTCCATATCACTCTAGACCACCACTATGATGACTTGGTTCACCTCAAGTCGAACTCATTGAGTTATACGGAGTATATCATGTGTAAATTATTCATTATTCACAACGGTTAATGAGAATTCTTTCTATTCTTTCTCTCCTTCTTCTTCCTTTTCCAATTATCTCTGCAAATGTGTGTATCATTGTTTAGCTAGATATATTATGTCCAGGTTCAACACATTTATAGAGACCAAGTCTACCTACAAAGAGTACAACAAATTTCCAACACTAACCTCATCTATATATGGATCCCAATGGGATGTTGTGACAAATACACTATGTTAAAGTATATTTCATATCAGAGTGGACATCGCAGTACTAGTCTCGTGATTTTTGTATCTAAGCTAAGGTGGTTAGTGTTAGAAAAATAGGTGTTCTCATTTCACCATAGACAATATAGAAATATTGTCACCCAACCATAGACACAAAGGCCACCCTCGAGTACCTTAAGCTTCATAAACATAATAATTTTGGAAGCAGACCAATAGCCAACCAAGGTGGCACACGTTTCTCTAAGTCTAGTGCACCAAGAAAGAATAACCAAAGACCAAGCATAAAGTCCAAACCATAACCAAGATACCAAGTCACCATTGCTACAACTACAGCTTTCCTCCTCTCATGCACACTTCTTGTCCTTATCCAATTGTGAGTGAGTGAGTGACAAATGAGCTCTAGTGCCCTCTATTTATACTACTCTATCTCACTTGACTTGGTCGACTTCTCTTTATGGATCTGAATTGAGCTAACCTAACTCAATATTAAATATCCTCTTGATCTGACTTGTCTTCTAGGGTTATTATCCAATGTTTTAGGGTTTCTCTTGCTTTTAGGAATATTCTAGTCTTGTCAAAGATTACACGTGGAGGTTAATACCTCCCATAACTACCGTAATATCAACACTCCCTCCTATCTAGGGAGGTATTAAAGGAAATGGTCTTGAGCACAAACATACCATTCAACCAGTAGAATCATCATAGCCACACAGGCTATCTCATGATCAAATCATGAAAGCCATCATCACTATCCACCTAGATAGTCTCCATGGCAATCAGAACAATGCCATCCAATAGAAAAGAATTGTGTCTATTCATAGTAGTATATAACTATTATATAGTGGTACACAACCACTCTTAGTAGCACACAGATACTAACTAGTGGCATACAATCACAACCAGTGGATCAGATCCACCACAGTAGCATACAACTATTGTCCAGAGACATACAGTCTCTACAACAATCATATCATCTGATATCAACATGCATAAACAATATTATGATAAAAACTGAGTCATCTGGGCCATTCTTTCACTCACATCTATGAGATCTGGAACAACATATGCCCTAAAAAATTGAAGCATCAGTCATGGGTATCTGGACTATTCTTCTCAAGCATAGAAGAATAATTGTCCCTAATTTCTAAACATGGACCATTCACCTAACTGGGCCATTTCTTTGACACTAATAACAATGCAACCTGGAGAGAACGAGTCTTCCCCAGGGAATGAATGTCCCTAATTTTTTAACCTAGACCATTCACCTAACTAGGCCATTCCTCTGGAATTAATCATAGTGCAACCTGGAGATAATAATTATGCCCTAGGGAATGATTGTCTGGACCATTTCCCAAGGAAATGATTGTCCTGCACCAACCTCCCAAACAAAAAACTCTTTGAAACTGCTCACAGTTGTGAACTTCGAAAGATTGACTTCCCACCAAGGTGCACCATTCTACTTGACCAATACTCAGAGTGAGTTCCAAGAGGAATGACTGTCGTAGACTATTCCCACACACTAGCCACAAGGGGAATCGATGTCTATGGTACATCAACAATCTATCAGACCATTTTCATTATGAAAATTATTCTCTGATCTGGACCATTTTTCGAACTGGAAAATGATTTTCCATTAGAAATCTCAAACCACTTTCCAGACTGGAAAGGAACTACCCAACCTAGAGCATTTTTCTAACTAGAAAATGATTATACATAAATAAATAACATATTAGTGCTCCCTCCCAACCTAGGAGTAATCACTTCCTTTTTCAATAAGGAATTCGTCTCCACGATCCCCATCTTATCCCTTAAGTACACAAACTTTTCATCTTGGACAGAGGCTTTACCAAAATATCTGTTATTTTCTCATCTGTGGAGATATAATGGAGAACCACTTCTCCCCTATGGACTTTATCACGAAGAAAATAATGCTTGATCTCAATGTGTTTCAACCTGTCATGGAACATCAGGTTCTCTAAAAGATTCACACAGCTCTGATCATCACAATATATCATGGTCGAATCCAACACCTGATCATACAATCTAGAAACCAACTTACGGAGCCACACTGCTTCCATACAAGTATCACAAGCTGTAATATATTATTCTTCTGCAGTGCTAAGTGCAATATAATTTTGTTTCCTACTAGCCCATGTTATTGTGGAAAATCTCAAACTGAAACATATCCAAGAAGCACTTCTTTTGCTATCTGCACTCCCTGCCTAATCTGAATTGATAAATCCATGCAGTTGTATATCATAACTCAAACATCCCATGAAAACATTTGAAGGCATGCTTTGCAATTATTCAATTCTCATGGCTAGGCTCCACTTGGAACTATTTTCACAGCAAAGAAAATATCTGGCTGAGTATTCTCCAAATACATTAACAAGCCATTTAATTGTCGATACAAGGACATGTCTACTATATCGGAGTCTCTCAACTTCTTCAGATCTGTCATCATGGGATTTTTCCATGGATTTGCAATCCATCATCTCAAACTACTGAGGAACCATTATGATACACTTTCTCTATCATAGGAAGTTTTTTCCAAGCTTCTATTGTACATGAGATACTCTGCATCAAGTTACTTGAATGCATACAAGGTCTTCTTCCATCTGCATACATGGGTCTCTTTCTAGTATACCTCAAAAACTCGAGGTTTCTCTACATAAGATTCTTCCTTAATTGTTCTATTGGGAAAAATAGTCTTTTACATCAAAGTGATGTAAACTCCAATCCATGGATGCTGCAAGGGATATAATGGCTCAGATAGAGATGTATCTGGTTTACTGGAACAAGTTGTCATCATAGTCTTCTCCCTCCTTCTGGGAGAACCCTCTAGTTTTGAATCTCGCCTTATATCTATCAATACTTCCATTCATAATTTCTTACATATATTGTTCTTCATCACAACTTCCTTTCATTTTTTCTTCTTGATTGCTTCTAGTGGGTTCAAATCATGATGGTAGTCTTATGATTCTCGGTATAATAACTGGTTGTTCTGGATTTTATTTCTTTCTTGGAATATTTATGTTCTTCCTCATGCTCCTCTTTAACTTTGGGGTCCATGGAGTCTTCTATAGATTCCATTCCCTTCCTTCATGAAGATTTCAACTTCTTCCTTTCATCATAGAAATGTAGATGGACAACCAAGGATACTCAAGGCTTATTTTCGAAAAAAAGATTCTTGTAGAGTCAAATTGAACATGTGTTGCTTATCATCGATGCTACATGGACATATATTACATAGTCTTTACAGATTATTCTTCACTAGATCATATCATTTATGATTAGCTCCCTCCTAATCTCGGCTTCATGCCCGAAGGCATTCTCTTCTTTTGAAATTCTTCAGTTAGCTCCCTCCATCCGAGAGAGTCCATGCTTATGTCTGGATCCTTATTTATTTTTGCAAAGTGTCACGAGTCTTATTCTAGTTTCCTCTTAATTACTGAAATATTTATGGTATGACTCCTTCTGGGTCTCTTCAAGTTTGATTTTGATTGTGTCCCATCTGGCAGTTGTTACTTATATAATATCTTCCACAAGAATTGTCACCAAATATTGTCAACGTACTTCATCCCTTTTCAGATACATTATTTGATTAGTAATCATCGTAATAGTAATCCTTATCTTGTTATTCTTCCATAGGTGTTGTTTCACTGACCATATTATATTCTAAGAAATAGATATGCATGATATGTACAGGAACTATGTAAACATGGTATGTACAAAGACTATGTTACAAAAGAATATTATTATCTTGACTAGAAGAAGAAATCTGCTTCATCCTGCTTGACTTTCTTTAAGGGTTCTTTTTCTTCAGCAACTATTGCTTCATGTGGTTCCTTCATTTTCTTTAACTCAGGACAGTGGTTTCTATAGTGACCATATTTTTTATAGTTGAAACATTTTATTTTTGACATATCCTTTTCTTGATTTGGTTTCTTCCTTGAGTTAAACTTCTTCTTATTCCTGAATTTCTTGAACTTTGTTGTGTAGGCTTGATCATCATATTTATTTTGGGATTTCTCTTTTGCACTAATCCTTGATTCTTCTTGTGCACAACAAGTCCAAAGTTATTCAAATGTGGGATACTATGTTCTTGTGTTCATGCTTTCAACAAATGCATCCCATGTCTTAGGAAGGCCATTGAGTACTATATTTACTAGTTCCTTTTCTGAAATGATTTCCTCAATAGCTTGTAGTTGATCTCTTAACTAATAGATTCTTACCAAGTATGATGTTATGTTGTCATCATCATTCATTTTCATGTCACAGAGTTCATTCTTCATACTCATCACTTGTCCAATATTTCTGACTAAGAAAAGGTTAGTTAGGGCATCGTACATCTACTTAGATGAGTCAAGGTGAGAAATGCAGGGCATCAAATGGTCCTTTATAGAGTCCACTATGATTCTCATAGCATTGGTTTCATTTTCCTTGAACTTCTCCATAACTACAACATTATAAGGTTCCTTCTCTTTTCTTGCTTCAAACTATGGTTCCATAATCTTCCCTTTTAAGATATCCACCACTTTATTCTTGGCAAGGATGAGTTCAATCCTTGTCTTCCATGCTCCAAAGTTAGAATCCCCTTCTAACTTGTTTTCTGACTTCATAGAGTAAGTCATGATTTCTTTGACTTGGTCAACCTTTGAACTTGACTAACAAATCAAACTTGATGCCTTGGCCTGCTGAGAGTACCAGGAGGTGCACTAGGATAGGGCACACTAGGCTATCCAATAATTAGGTCAAGATCTTCACTTAAGGTGCCTCAATAAGAGGGTTAGGGTTTTGTTGTTGCAACAAAGCTCTGACTGCAACTGAGCAAATCCTCCCAATCTATCTTCCAGTGGTTAGACTATCCAAAGATAGTGTGGGCCCATAACTTGTTAGAAAAATAGGTGTGCTTGTTTCACCATAGACAATATAGCAATATTGTCACCCAACCATAGACACAAAGGCCACCCCCGAGCACCTTAACCTTTATATACAAAATAATTCTAGAAGCAGACCAATAGCCAACCAAGGTGGCACACCTTTCTCCAAGGCTAGCTCACCAAGAAAGAATAACCAAAGACCAAGCACAAAGTCCAAACAATAACCAAGAGACCAAGCCACTACTACTGCAGCTGCAAATTTCCTCCATTTATGCACGCTTCTTGTCCTTATGCAGTTGTGAGTGAGTGAGTGAAAAATGAGCTCTAGTGCCCTCTATTTATACTACTCTATCTCACTTGACTAGACCGACTTCTCTTTATGGAAGCTAATAACTCAATATTAAATATCCTCTTGAGCCGACTTGTCTTCTAGGTTTATTATCCAATGTTTTAGGGTTTCTCTTGCTTCCTAGAATATTCTAGTGTTGTCGAAGGTTACACGTGGAGGTTAATACCTCCCGCAGCTACCATAATATCAACAGTTTGTAGGGGGGCTTGTAAAGCATATGCCTAGGAAGGGGAAACCCTCTCAATGCATTATTCTTTACTCTCTCTTGATCTTGAGTAGATCCCAGAGAAACCCCTTGGAATTCACCAATGTCATAATTAATTGACATAACATCCCTTTATAAACTCAACCCATAGTTTACGTAGAAAATATAATGGAACCTCCCTATTTTTTAGGGAGGTTCATCAAATGTCATAAATAACTTATTCGTCTAATTGTCTTTGAATGGTTAGTGTTATCACACTAGGTTGCCTTGGGTTTTTAGTTTGTTTTCATCTTTTCCTAAGCCTTAGATTTTAATTTTTTTAGTTTCACCCCTTTTAAAAAAATGTGTTTGTTAGGACCCCCTTGATAAATAAAGTGTTGAGTCATGACTTATGTTTTGATCCTTATTCAAATTTGGACCTAGGACCATTTTTTTTCACGACTTGACTTTGATCCCCCTCATGATTTGTCACTAGGATCAATGCACTTCACGAATAGCTTGATTTGACAAGTCATTTTCCTCACTCATGCCCTCGTAGCCTTGCCTTGTTGTCCTTTGCTTACCTGTCCAATCATTTTTTGAATGGAGCACTGCCCACTCATTATGAGTTTCTGTAGCGCCTTTCCCATTCATCATTTTCCACCATGATCTATGATTACAACGTTGATGTCATTTTCCTAGTTTTCAGCGCTAGGAGTTGGTTAAAGATGCCTTCAAGATCTCGTATTTATGAGCTTTGATAACATTTTGTGATTTTTGAAAAGCTCAAGATTGTTGCACTGTGAAAACTCCCAGTTTTGACCAGTCGACAGCAATGCTACCAGATCCGATGTTGAGGTAGATTCGGAGGCTAGGATGTTCGTGACCTCTTCCTAAAATCTCTCTCAAGCTTCAGACAGATTTTATTCCACAGTTATCCCATTTTTCCTCCTCTACACATAATTTTCCAAGAGAGTTAGTGCTCGAAGTTTTGGATTATCGGGCTTTCATAGTTGAAGGAGAATTTTTCCTCACACCATTCTATCCTTGTCTCCCCTCCTTTAAAACTTTTAAATTTCACTACCTGCATGTCGAAGTCTGATACATCTGCCCACCATAGCTACTAAGCTCACAACATTCAAGGAGTTCTATCTACTGCATATGCAGTACGCTCCTTGGAGGCGCTGCTTAACCACATTGTTTCTCCCCTGCCTCCTCTGACACTTAAGTTGGGCATTTTCTACCCAGTTTCAAAGGCCAATTATAGGGTATCCTCTCATTTTGATAAGTATTCATACCTATACAAATCCAAGGGAGGGATTTCCACAACCAAGTTTTATCTTACTAGCAATCAGTCTGGTTTAAGGGAAGTTCTTATAAAAGTGCAACCTTGTCCATTTGAAGCTTGACTTTAGGTCCTCCTAGTTATTACCACCCCATTTCCATAAGAAGCTCTCATCCTACACTATGGAGACTCCTCGGATGAAGAAGACACAAAAAAGGGGCAAGATAGTTAGAATTGAACCCCTGGATATGCATCTTTTTGAGACAGACCCCATGGCAAGAGAAGTTTTTCAAAGAGTGGGATGCCTCTCTTTCTGCCAGAATATGGAAAGAGGTCATCCTGAGGTGACAAGGTAGTTTTCCTTACATTTTGATAGTCGAAAGACCAAGGTAGGGGATTTAGAATTTGAGGTGATTGAGGCCTTTATTTCAGCTGCAAAAAGAATCCCTATCACAGGTGAGAAATGGTTTAAATCCATGGCTTTGAATGCAGCCTATGTTAAAGACTTCCTTAAGCTTGGACATCAAGATGGTGATTTGTCTAAAGGTGTGCCAAGGAATCAACTGATTGAGCAGTTTGACAAGATATTGAGGATCATTCAGAGACACTTTACATGTGAAGGGAGGTTCAACACATTATACCAGTACCATATAAGGCTTCTGCTGCATTTTACTGGCAAAATTGAAATCAACATTCCCTACTATTTGATAAGGAGCATACGAAAAATGTCAGACATGTTTCAATCCAAGTCTAAGGCTATGGATACTAGCATCTTTCACTCTGGATTGATTAGAATGTTGGTTTCTGAAGAGTTGGGTAATAAAGATATCTCATGGGAAAATTTCATTATTTCATCTCATTTTAAGGTTGATATAGCAACTACTCCTTAGTCACAGATAGAAAGCCCTTCACCATATACTAGAGCTACTAAAGCTGGTACCAGCAAGAAGAGAAAGGGAAGATTTCCTACTCATGATTCAGAGGCCATCAAGGAGGCTTATCATTCTCCACAAAGATAACTTTCACCCCCTCCTCCACCAGAGTTAGAAGAAGTCCCTTCTACTACTAAAACTACAACAAAGAAAGGAAATAAGATACACTTATCCTCATCTCCTCTAGCAGCCAGTACCAAGGTCAAGAAACCTTTCATGAGATCATTAGCTCCTAAAGAGGTTGTTGAAGAAAATTCCCTACCAAAATCCTCTACCCTACAAAATAAGAAAGGTAAATGCATTGTAAATCCTGTGGAGTAGAAAGAAGAAACCCATGTGCAAAAGAAGAAAGATAAAGACAAAGGTATCAAAAAGCCTAATGAGACAGACAAGGAAATTCCTATGCAACAGGAAGAGGAGACCATGAAAAATCTTGTTGAGACTGTTCATGTCACTACTCCACCTGACAGCTAGAAATTCAAAAGATTAATCAGGCAACTTAGGGATGCTAGGAAGGAGGTGGCTTAGTTGAAAACAAAAGCCATGTATGACAGGGTTAAGATGAAAGAACTCATGGATGGCTACAACCACACTCTTGACCTGGCAATATTTTTAGCAAGAAAGGACCAACCTCTCCATATGAAACTCAAAAACCTTTACAGGTAGAACAAGGGCTTTCAGTCTCAAAATAGGAATTTCAAAGCAGAGTTGCAACATTTTCAAGATGAAGTGGCTCAAAGAAACTTGCAGGTATTGGTTGAAGATACTATTGAAAAGGAGACACCAACATCCAAGGAGAGCATAGCTCCATTGAAGAAGCCTGTCACTGCTAAAAGGAAGAAGTCTGTTGTGCCAAAGGAGGATCATCCTTCTTCAAGAAAGAGTGTCAGGTTAAGTGTTAGGGTAATGAAGTAGTTGGTGAAAGGTGAACCCAATTTTTGAAGATGGTTCCTTTTTGTGAGGATAAATTGTTGTTTAAATACTACCTCTACCACCTATATAGGCTTCTAAGTGCTTACTATTCATATTTTTGGGCTTTTTGTCAAGAATTAACTCCTTCGACATTAATAATGCAGACATTCTGTAGCGCTATGGCGCTACGAAATAGTCTATTTTTTGTGTTCCACTGGTTTTCTACCTGCAATGCTGCCAAATCACCTAAATCTAATGGTGTTGCTACTACTCAAGGTTTCTACTCGTTCTGCACATGTCCAAGTGGAGGTGTTGCGTATTTTGATGGCACAACCTAAATTTTTCACAGAGACACACAGTGGGCGCTACCTAAATTTTCTACCGAATTTCTGGCAGAGACAAAATTTGCACAGAGATGCACTAGAGTGGCACTACCAAAATTTGCTACCTAGAATCTCGCAGAGACCAAAGGTTGCGCTACAAAATCTCATGAAATTTGGTGAAGACACTACGAAGTGCGCTACTCAGAATGCTACCCAAATATGGTACCAACAGATACCAGGAATCCAGGAGGGTCGAGCTAACAATTTTTGAATAGATGATGATGGAGCGAATTATAGAAACAATAGTTGACAACATGATGACAACCACATGCCCCTGAAGGACACATGGAAAACAAGAATTTGCGCACCAAAGAGGGATCAAGTTAGTTTGAAGATTGGTTGGATTAATCACCAACACTTTCCTATTTTATAGCATAGGTTGTTAGTCAAGTTGTTAGATGAAATAAATTCTTAGATATTTTCATGGGAAGGAGGCCAACTCGCACCTCCAGTTGTTGCCTCCCTCTTTGTTATAAATAGATAGATGAAATGATTTAGTAGGTTCGAATGGTTGAACAAGGATCCCTTATACTGTAATATTTTGATGAAGTTACTCTGAACTGGTTATGTACTCTTTCAACTTATTTGCATCTGATGCTAAAGTGTTCATGCTTTGAATGATTCACATGAATGGTTGTGGTGATATTATGATGTATGTTTGATTATTATATTATCATGATGTTTCTTTAGTGTCCTTAAGTTATAAACTCAAGAAGATCTTGTGTTAAGAGTCTTTCTTCCTTAGTTTGTTTGCAGACCTGATGTTTACAACAACCCCTACATTCCTCCCACTAAAGTCTTCCCTCTATTTATACTTACTCCCAAATACTGATTGAAGTTAGCCAAGACCTTGATTTCTCATGCATTCTAGCCCTGATTTCCGAGTTGGAACATTATCATCTTGAGTCTTATCCATTTGACCCCTCAAAACTCTTTTACATTCACATATAGCCTTATGGGTATTGGGCTTGCCTTCCATGAAATCTGAAGGTGATTCCTAGTGCCAACATTCTTGGCGTCGTTTCCGAGTACGATTTGAATACTTTTCCCTGGGATTAAGCGACACAACTTACTAGTTCTAAAGGTGCATTAGAACTTAGTATCTTGAATATTGTAGCTTGCACTTAGCGAATCCATTGTTTCATATCTGGCACCTAAAGGCAGACATACGAGATCAAATCCACAACTACCTTTGGTTCCACCTGAGGCTGACCCAGAGAAAATAATCAAGAAGGGAAAAGCTTCCCAATTTTTTTTTATGTTGCTACTACAAGTGCTTATGGTCAGTTGCCTGATTCCACTCTTGATACTCTAGTTGTTATATCAAGTAATATTTCTTTACCTTTTGCTAAAGTATCTAAGAAACTTGGTTTTGAAGAGTTTCTTGTCGAATACTCTTCCTTTGAAACTGTTTTGAAAGAAGAAATCATTGACTTTTTTTCTCCCCCTAACATTGAAAAGTGTTTCAGTCTTGATAGTTTTGAAGATTTCCCTACTTTAGGCTTTGCTACCCCACTTCCTGTTAAAAATTTTGCTGCCAAAGAAGTGGAAACATCGTCTGCTTTACAGACTTTACCATCTTCTTCCAAGACTCAGCCTTTCGCTGTGAAAATTGAAACCCCCCCTTCATACTTTCCTTCTTCTCCTAATCTGCACACACTCAAGTCTCCTTCTCCTCCTTGTTCACCAAGAGTTCAAAACCAAATGGAAGTTGTTAACCCCCTGCAAATAGGATGAATGTCATAGTGGCTGCAAGATACACTCCTCTTGTCTTACCTCAGCCAGTGAATGCTCTCCCTCCTAGAGATTATTTTAAATACATTCCCAAGTTTACGGGAGAAGAAGATATAACTGTTGAGGAACATGCTGTTGCTTTCTACAGCTATGCAGATAATCAAAACATTGAAAATGAGGATGTGTGGATGAGGGTTTTCGTAAAAATCCTTTTTGTTGAAGCTAGGAGGTGGTTTAGGGGTCTGGCCCCTGGATCCATTACTCGCATTGAAGCATTAGACGAAGCCTTCTTGAGGCACTGGGGGGACAAAAAGGACTTTTTGTACTACATCACTGAATTTGGATCCCTAAAAAGGAAAGAATGAGAGTCTGTCTCTAACTTTTATGAAAGATTTAACAAAATGTACAATAAGATTCATGATGAGATAAAACCCACCAAAACCTCTGCAAAAATTATTTATGCCAGTGCCTTTCACCCCGAGTTTTTCCTTCTACTGAGAGAAATAAGATCAACCTCCTTAGTTCATATGCAAGATGCAACCTTGGAGGTAGAATCCAACATAGTGGCATCTGATAAACTCAGAGGGAAATATGATAGGGATAGAAGAAAAAGCAGAACTGAAGCCTCAACTTTTGACTCCCATATTGTTCATCCTCAAGTGCAGGATCTCACCAAATTAGTAGAATCCCTTTCTACTGAGATAGATAAATAAAAACTAGAAGTAAAACAAACCTACAGAAATACTCAAAATACTGATAACAGAGGTAAATTCAGGAGACCAAATAATGCTCCCCAAATCCTTCCCAGAGATCCCAGAAACAGAGAGAGAGATGATCAAAGGGTACAAACTCCTTTACAGAACAACCTGGTTGTTGATGAAGAAGGAGAGGAGGAAGAAGTTGATCCTGAGATTCATTGCTTAGGTGACACATCCGCATCCCCTCACTTGACTCAATCTGCTTATGAACAATCCTTGATGGATATCTAGATAAATGAATTAAGTAAGGGAGAGAAAGAAAAAGAAAGTACTAATAGATATAATCTGAGATCCAAGAAGAATGAATAAAAAATTGATGCTCCTAATCAAATTGCCCAAAAATAAAATTCTGCCAAGGCTGTGACAGTTAGCAGTAAGGAAAAAGACACTCAAATTCCACAAGTTCTTATAAGAAATCCTACTCCTGAAACCAAATAAATCCTGAAGTATTCTTCTTCCTTCAGTTTTGAGAATGAGATCCAAAAAATAAATATCCCTCTACCTTTTTTGGAATTGATAAAAAATTAAGAATTTAAGAAATATCTCTCCAAAATGTTACAACCCGAAGCCTCTCCAAGTGCCACTGATTCAGTAAATCTACAAGATGAAAAACCAACAGTGATATTGGGTCCATTGATAGAAGATGGAGATGAATAATCCCCTCCTTTCTATACGTCATTGAATATTCATGATAAGGTGCTACATAATTGTTTGATGGATTCAAGGGCATCCCACAATCTCATGCCAAAAACTGTTATGTATGAACTTGGGTTAGAAATCACAAAGACTTACCGTGACTTATATTCTTTTGACTCCAGGAAAGTGAAGTGTCTTGGAGTCATTAAGGATTTGGTTGTGATTCTATTTCAGTTTCCCATGAAAAACAGTCATGGATATCGTAGTGGCTGATGTTCCCCCCAAGTTCGGAATGCTCTTGTTAAGGTCTTGGATAAAAAGACTTGGGGGAACCTTGTAGATGGATCTCTCATATGCTATTGTTACCGTTTTGGGGGGAGAGCATATAAGACTTTACAAGGAAGTTCAATTGGCTTACATCATTAGTGATGAAGCAAACCCCACAAATCATCATGTTTTTTCTTTTGATACCAATTTGGGATCTAGCATTTTGCAGCTCACTGACGTTCCTGAAACTCCTCTTGAAATCAGAAAACAGTCTGTTACCTTTTGTGAGGAGTCTCCTCTAACCACCTCTATTTGGAAGATGTTCTTTGATGGAGCCTCTTCTAAGGAAGGTGATGGTGTTGGAGTGGTCTTCGTCTCACCAACTCAAGAGACTATATCTTTGTCATACAAACTAGAATTTGAAACTACTAATAATGTGGCAGAGTATGAAGCTCTTGTCTTGGGACTGAGGGCTACCAAAAACATGGGGATAGAAGAGCTATCAATATTTGGGGATGCTGAATTAATAGTCCATCAAATTAAAAATCTTTATCAAACAAAGAACCCTAGGCTTAGATCTTATAGGAAAGAAGTGTGGGACTTAGTGGACAGTTTTTTCTCATCTTTTAACATTTCATTTATTCCTAGAGAAGAGAATACCATGGTTGATTCTTTGGTTGTATCAACAAGCAATTTCAGAATCCAAATACCACCTAAACTCAAGTATGATGTAGAAGTCGAGTACAAGCCTTCTATACCGGACAATGTAAAATATTGGTAGGTGTTCGAAGATGATCTAGAACTTAAAAAATTCCTCGAGATTGTTGATAACTGTTGATGAATTTTCTTCATTACACATTGATCAGGATCATGATTCTGAAATTAATCCTCATGCTAATGTTTTCCTTAATAAAATTTATAATCATCATATTGTGCAGTTACCTAGCAATCACATTCCAAAAGGACTAGTTCCTTTGGAAATATTATTTGATGGAAATGATGTGGCAGTGAAGGGAAAAGTGTCTACTGATGATGCTGACATAACTGAGTGCAATTTGGGCACAAAAAAGAATCCAAAATATGTCAAGTTGTCAAGAAACCTATCAAGAGAGAAGAGAGCAGAATATACAGAGTTGTTAAAGGAATTTGCTGATGTGTTTGCTTGGACTTATGAAGATATCAGAACTTATGACACCAGCATTATAGAGCACAAGATCCCATTAAAGGAAGAGACCAAACCCTTCAGGAAAAAGTTGAGGCAAATCAATCCTATGTTGCTTCCTGTCATGGAGAAAGAGGTAAAAAAGCTTTTAGATGAAAAAATTATCATTCCTTTGAGGTATTCTGAATGGGTGGTCAATTTGGTCCTAGTGAGAAAAAAGAATCGAGAAATCAGACTTTGCGTTGATTTCCGAAATCTGAACAGAAGCTCTAAAAAGGATAATTACCCTTTGCCCAAGATGGAGCACATATTACAGAGGATAACAGGAGCAGTCGGGATGTCCATGGTTGATGGTTTTTTTGGATACAATCATGTCTCTGTTTTTCCAGAAGATAGAGAGAAGACGACCTTTACCACTCCTTAGGGTACATTCATGTATGCCAAGATGCCCTTCGGTTTGATGAATGCAGGGGCGACCTTTTCAGCGAGCTATGGACATAGCATTTATTGGAGAGAAGGACAAGTTTGTTGTTATCTATTTAGATGACATAACAATGTTCTCTCAATATGATAAAGAACACTGTGATCATTTAAGAAAGGTTTTCTTGAAATGTAGAAAATTTGGTCTCTCTTTGAATCCGAAAAAAAATCATTGTTTTCCATGAAAGAGGGAAAATTATTCGGGCATTTTGTGTCAGCTGAAGGGGTAAGGATTGATTCCAGTAGGGTTGAAGTTATACAAACATTGTCACTTCCTAGATCCAAAAAAGAGGTTCAATCTTTTCTAGGAAAAATTAATTTTTTTAGAAGGTTTGTGTCAAATTTTGTTGAGTTGGTTAAGTATATCACAACCATGTTGAGGAAAGGTAGTGAAATCAAATGGACTGTTGAGTCCCATAATTCTTTTGATCAGATAAAGAAATCTTTGACCGAAGCCCCAGTCCCTATCAGCCCAGAATGCTCCAAGGATTTTCTTATTTTTTCTTTCACTTCTTTTGATACAGTAGCAGTTGTTTTATTGTAGAAGAATGCTAAAGGCTTAGAGCAGCCCGTTACCTTTTTCAGCAAGGCATTGAGAGATGTTGAATTAAAATATGACATCATGGATAACCAAGCCTATGCATTGATTAAAGCTCTCAATTCCTTTAGAGTTTATGTGTTGCATTCAAGAGTCATTGCTTATGTCCCATCAATTGTTGTGAAAGAAATTCTTATTCAGCCTGATATAGATGGAAAAAGGAATAAGTGGATTGCTAAAATCCTTGAATTTGATTTGGAAATTAAGCCTACCAAATTGGTTAAAGGCCAGGGTTTAACCAAGTTTTTGGCTTAATCAAATTGCTCAACATTAGGGGTAAATTTCATCCACTCGTGTTCAGAAAATCAGCAGGCTGAATTGACTGATAAAGGTTCTCAAGTCACCCCTGCATTGGCAGATTGCAATTGGTACACGGACATTATATTTTTCTTACAAAATTTACAGCCTCTAGATGGTATGGAAAAGAACAAGGTGAGAGCCTTAAAAATCAAATAAATAAAATATGGCCTTGTTGATCAAGTTTTGTATTGGAAAGACCCATTAGGAATGTTTTTGAGATGTCTAGACCCACAAGAAGCCTAAAAGATTATGTCTGACTTTCATGAAAGTTTGTGTGGGGGGCATCATTTTTGGAGGACCACTGCCTATAAGATTCCCAAGGATGGGTATTTTTGGCCTAGTCTATTCACTGATGTTTGTGCTAAGATCAGAGCATGTGTTAAGTGTCAGAAATTCTCTAGAAAGCAGCAGCTCAAGTCTTTGCCATTAAAGCCTGTGACAGTTTCGAGACCCTTTCAGCAGTGGGGCCTAGATTTTATAGGGGAAATTCATCCTTCTTCTAGTGGTCAACATAGATGGATATTGACTGCAACAGACTACTTTACTAAGTGGATAGAGGTTATCCCTGCAAGGAATTCTTCCCACAAAGTGATTATCGGTTTCCTTGAAGACATTATGGCGAGGTTTGGTTGTCCGAACAGAATTGTCACTGACAATGCTGCATCTTTCAAGGCTGAACCATTGATTCAGTTTTGTGAACAGTTTGGAATCACATTGGTTCACTCTACCCCTTACTACCCCCAAGGGAATGGGCTTGCAGAACCCTCTAACAAAATCCTTATAAAGATAATTAAAAAGCTGTTAGAGGACAACAAAAAGGCATGGGACTCAAAACTCAAGTTTTCTTTATGGGTTGGTAGAGTGACAACAAAGAGGTCCCTAGGCCTTTCTCCTTTCCAGCTGGAGTATGGAGTTGAAGCCATTTTTCCTTCTCATCTTGCCTTACTTGTGGAAAAATTCTTCCAAGATTACCAAGGGGAGTCGGATCATATGATTAGAAGGATTCAGCAGTTGGTTGAAGTGCAACAGACTCGGGAGAAACTTGTAGATAAAGCACATGATCATCAACTAAAGATCAAGCAAGCATTTGACAAGAAAGGGAACAAAGAGGATTTTCAACTGGGCGATGTGGTGCTCAAGTGGGATGCACCGAAGCAAGATAAAGGAAAGCACGGTAAATTTGAATCTTTATGGATCAGTCCCTTCAAAATATTTGAGGTATTCTCTAATAACACTTTCAAGTTGCAGAATATGGAGAATGAAGAAGTTTTTGGTGGCCCTGTCAATGGGCATTTTCTGAAAAAGTACTTTGCTTGAGCATTGAGTGGCTTTCCATGCCATTGTAAATATCATCTTTCTTTTATTTTCATTTCAATAACTAACCCCATATCCCTAGGATAAGGCACTAAATCTATTTATTCTTGGCAGCCCGCAGGGGGCATGCCATCCTCTGTGGAGCCAATGTTATCACACTAAATTACCTTGGGTTTTTAGTTTGTTTTCATATTTTCCTAAGCCTTAGATTTTAAATTTTTCAGTTTCACCCCTTTTAAAAAATGTGTTTGTTAGGACCCCCTTGATAAATAAAGTGTTGGGTCATGACTTATGTTTTGATCCTCATTCGAATTTGGAACTAGGACCATTTTTGTTCATGACTTAACTTTGTTCCCCCTCATGACTTGTCACTAGGATCAATGCACTTCATGAATAGCTTGATTTGACAAGTCATTTCCCTCACTCATGCCCTCGTAGCCCTGCCTTGTTGTCCTTTGTTTACTTGTCCAAACATTTTTTGAAATGGAACGCTGCCCACTCATCAGGAGTTTCTGTAGCGCCTTTCCTGTTCAACATTTTCCACCATGATCTATGATTACAATGTTGATGTCATTTTCCCTGTTTTCAGTGCCAGGAGTTGGATAAATATGCCTTCAAGATATCGTATTTACGATCTTTGATAACAGTTTGTGATTTTTGAAAAACTCAAGATTGTTGCACTGTGCAAACTCCCAGTTTTGACCAGTCAATAGTAGTGCTACCAGATCCGATGCTGAGGTAGATTCGGAGGCTGGGATGTTCGTGACCTCTTCCTAAAATATCACTCAGGCTTCAGACATATTTTATTCCACAGGTATCCCATGTTTCCTCCTCTGCACATAATTTTCAAAGAGAGTTAGTGCTCAGAGTTTTGGATTATCGGGCTTGCATAGTTTAAGGAGAATTTTTCCTCACACCATTCTATCCTTGTCTCCCCTCCTTTAAAACTTATAAATTTCACTACCTGCATGTTGAAGTCTGATACATCTGCCCACCATAGATACTAAGCTCACAACATTCAAGCAATTCTATCTGCTGCATACATAGTACGCTACCTGGAGGCGTTGCTTAACCACACTGTTTCTCCCTTGCCTCCTCTGACACTTAAATCGAGCGTTTTCTACTCAGTTTCAAAGGAAAATTACAGGCTATCGTCTCATTTTGCTAAGTATTCATACCTATACAAATCCAAGGGAGGGATTTCCACAACCAAGTTTTAGCTTACTAGCAATCAGTCTGGTTTCAGGGAAGTTCTTGTAAAAGTGCGGCCTTGTCCATTTGAAACTTGAATTTAGGTCCTCCTAATTATTACCACCCCATTGCCATAAGAAGCTTTCATCCTAAACTATGGAGACTCCTCAGATGAAGAATTCACACAAAGGAGGCAAGATAGTTAGAACTGAGCCTATGGATATGCATCTTTTTGAGACAGAGCCCATGGCAAGAGAAGTTTTTCAAAGAGTGGGATGCCTCTCTTTCTGCCAGAATATGTAAAGAGGTCATCCTGAGGTGACAAGGTAGTTTTCCTTACATTTTGATGGCCGGAAGACCAAGGTAGGGGATTTAGAATTTGAGGTGACTGAGGACTCTATTTCAGCTGCAACAGGAATCCCTATCACATGTGAGAAATGGTTTAAAGCCATGGCTTTGAATGCAGCCTATGCCAAAGACTTCTTTAAGCCTGAACATCAAGCTGGTGATTTGTCTAAAGGTGTGCCAAGGAATCAACTGATTGAGAAGTTTGACAAGGTATTGAGGATCATTCAAAGATACTTTACATGTGAAGGGAGGTTCAACACATTATACCAGTACCATATAAGGCTTCTGCTGCATTTTATTGGAAAAATTGAAATGAACATTCCCTACTATTTGCTAAGGAGCATAGGAAAAATGTCAGACAGGGTTCAATCCAAGTCTAAGGCCTTGGCTACTAGCATATTTCATTCTAGATTGATTAGAATGTTGGTTTCTGAAGAGTTGGGTAAGAAAAATATCTCATGGGAAAATTTCATTATTTCGTCTCATTTTAAGATTGATATAGCAGCTACTCCTCAGTCCCAGATAGCAAGCCCTTCACCATCTACCAGTGTTGCTAAAGCATGTACCATCAAGAAGAGAAAGGGCATAGTTCATGTTCATGATTCAAAGGCCATCAAGGAGGCTTATCATTCTCCATGGAAAGAAATTCCACCCCCTCCTCCACCAGAGTTAGAAGAAGTCCCTTCTACTACTAAAACTACAACAAAGAAAGGAAAGAAGCTACACTTCTCCTCATCTCCTCCAACAGCCAGTACCAAGGTCAGGAAACCTTTCACGAGACCATCAGCTCCTAAAGAGGTTGTTGAAGAACAATCCCTACCAAAATCCTCTACCCTACAAAAGAAGAAAGGTAAAGACATTGTAAAGCTTGTGGAGAAGAAAGAAGAAACCCCTTGTGCAAAAGAAGAATGATAAAGACAAAGGTATCAAGAAGCCTAATGAGACAGAAAAGGAAATTCCTATGCAGCAGGAAGAGGAGACCATGAAAAATCTTGTTGAGATTGTTCATGTCACTACTCCACCTGACAGCGAGACATTCAAAAGATTAATCAGGAAACTTAGGGATGCTAGGAAGGAGGTGGCTTAGTTGAAAACAGAAGCCATGTCTAATAGGGTTAAGATGAAAGAACTCATGGATGGCTACAACCACACTCTTGAACTGGAAAGGTTTGCAGCAATAAAGGCCCAACCTCTCCATAGGCAACTCAAAAACCTTTACAAGCAGAACAGGGGCTTTCAGTCTCAGAACAGGAAGCTCAAAGCAGAGTTGCAACATTTTCAAGATGAAGTGGCTCAAAGGAACTTGCAGATATTGGTTGAAGTTGCTATTGAAAAGGAGACACCAGCAACCAAGGAGAGCATAGCTCCATTGAAGAAGCTTGTCATTGCTAAAAGGAAGAAGCCTATTGTGCCAAAGGAGGATCCTCCTTCTTCAAAAAAGAGTGTCAAGTTAAGTGTCAGGGTAATGAAGTAGCTGGTGAAAGGTGAGGCCCATTTTTGAAGATGGTTCCTTTTTGTGAGGATAAATTGTTGTTGAAATACTACCTCTGCCGCCTATACAGGATTCTAAGTGCTTACTATTTAGAGTTTTAGTCTTTTTGTGAAGAATTAACTCCTTCGGCAGTAATAATGCAGACATTTTGGCGCTATGGCGCTACGGAATAGTCTATTTTTGGTGTTCCACTGGTTTGCTACCTACAATGTTGCTGAATCATCTAAAGCTAATGGTGTTTCTACTACTAAAGGTTGTTACTCGTTATGCACATGTTCAAGTGGAGGTGTTGTGTATTTTGATGGTGCTACCTAAAATTTGCATAGAGACACACAACGGGCGCTACCTAAATTTGCTACCGAATTTCTGGCAGAGACAGAATTTGCATAGAGATGCACCAGAGTGGCGCTACCAAAATTCGCTACCTAAAATCTCGCAGAGACCAAAGGTTGTGCTATAGAATCTCATGAAATTCGGTGAAGACACTACGATGTGCGCTACTCAGAATGCTACCCAAAGATGTTGCCAATAGATACCAGGAATCCAGGAGGGTCGAGCTAACAATTTTTGGATAGATGATGATGGAGAGAATTACAGAAACAATAGCTGGCAACATGATGACAACCACATGCCCCTGAAGGAAACATGGCAAACAAGGAGTTGCGCACCAAAGGGGGATCAAGTTAGTTTGAAGATTGGTTGGATTAGTCACCAACACTTTCCTATTTTATAGCATAGGTTGTTAGTCAAGTTGTTAGATGAAATAAATTCTTAGAGATTTTCATGGGAAGGAGGCCAGCTCACACCTCTAGTTGTTGCCTCCCTCTTTGTTATAAATAGATAGATGAAATTATTTAGTAGGTTCGAATGGTTGAGAAAGGCTCCCTTATACTGTAATATTTTGATGAAGTTAATGTGAACTGGTTATGTACTTGATTTGAGACATCTTGGTTAATAGAAATCAACTACTCTTTCAACTTATTTGCTTCTGATGCTAAAATGTTCATGCTTTGAATGATTCACATGAATGGTTGTGGTGATATTATGATGTATGTTTGATTATTATATTATCATGATGTTTTTTTAGTGTCCTTAAGTTCTGAACTCAAGAAGATCTTGTGTTAAGAGTCTTTCTTCCTTAGGTTGTTTGCAGACTTGATGTTTACAACAACCCCTACATTCCTCCCACTGAAGTATTCCATCTGTTCATACTTACTCCCAATTACTGATTGAAGTTAGCCAAGGCCTTGATTGCTCGTGCATGCTAGCCCTGATTTCTGAGTTGGAACATTATCATCTTGAGTCTTATCCATTTGACCCCTCAAAACTCTTTTACATTCACATATAACTTGATGGGTACTGGGCTTGCCTTCCATGCAATCTGAAGGTGATTCCTATTGCTAACAGTTAGAATGTGCCCCAGTTCGTGCAAATAATCCTCTTTCTCACATCAAAGGGGTTGGTTGGTTTTACGGTCAATAAATAATTGGGTCGATAAATAGTTGAAAAATGTTTTGTTTGTTAATATCCATATCGTTTACCTCTTCCTTACACATTCAAGTTTTGTAATTCTCTCATCCTAGCCCTATATTATAATATATTGAATAATTGACCATGAAACAAAAATTAATAATCTTATGTGTCTCATGGAGGTCGCTGGTAGTTAGGTTTTGGGTCTCATAGAGGTCGTTGGTGGTTAGGTTTTGGGTTGAGATTTGGGTTTTTCTCCATCCTAAAAGAAAAAATATTACATTTAAATAATAATAGAATAATTTTAAAAACTATTTAAACTTGTATAATTTAATAAATATAAATATGACTTTTCGCACAAAGCCTACCTCGAAATGAGATCTGTCAAGAAGGTTGAATGCTAATGATGCCAACCTCCGTGATTATTGTCCTCACGGATCCAAATCAAATTAAAAAAAAAAAAGTGCCTATCACTCTCAACAAAGAAAGGAAAATAAAGTGTGATTTGAAAAAAAATAAAAAAATATGGAGACTACATTTTTTTTAAATTTCTTCTTCAATAGAAGAATGTACATGTGTTAAAAAGTGTGCATTTGTTTCAATGTGAATAACCCACAACCCAAATCTACATGGAAGGAAGCGATTAAGCATGCATAGAAGTTTAACCATGGTTAAAGCAATTCAAATAAAAATATATATACATTCTTTAAATTTCCAATGAATACACATTCCTATTGCAATGATGTAAGGAACTATCTTAATACACATGATAATAAACCATTATTTTTTTATTGTTGCATTTACAATATATAATCGAAGATATGATTAGTTATTAAAGAAAGATCTTATATCCACCCCAATCTATCTCCTCTACCACGGCTCTTTTTTATTATTATTATTTTAAGTTTATGTGATCCAGGGTTAAAAGTTCTACGAAATGATTTTTATTTGGTCATATTTTTCGAGCATATTTGCTTGAAATTTGGTGTTAGTAATTTTAAGTGATTATTTCTGTATAATACAAATACATTAAAGATTTTTTAATATTTTAATTTCATTTTTATATTCAAAAATGAATTTAAAAATACAAAAAAAAATGATGATTTCATATAAATTTAAATCATCATATTTCGATGAAAAAAATCATTTCATAAAACAAATAAACAACATCAAAATTCAAAAAGACGTGTACTTTTTTAATGCAGATGTAATCTTTGAGACATTTTCTTTCATGGGATCTGTACTTTCATCTGCATATGTAATGTTTGAGACATTTGCTTTCATGGGGTCTAGACAACTACGATAACCTAGATTTCAAGACTTAAGAGAAATATTATTTTTGGGTTTTAGGTGGAGGGTCCTTTAGTTTCATTTAGATTTCAAGACCTACGAGAAAGATTATTTTTGGGTTTTAGGTAGAGGGTCCTTTAGTTTCATTTATTTCCGACGTGAAAGGAATTTTATATGAACATGTTTTATATTTACACGTATCAAATTATTTTTATGATACAAATTGATATATAATTTGTAATTTATATTTATCATTACAAAATGTGGTAATCTTGTGATGTTTCTTAATGAAATAATTTTGGTCAATCATTAACACTTCGTGAAATATTTAGTTCAAGGAAACAATTTTAATATTTGTGTTATCAAAGGTTTTAGATCTAAGTTAATAGTATAAAAAAAAAATTGCATCAAGATATAGATATATTTAACATGAGATATATAATATTTAATTTATATATTTTTATTAAAATTTGCAGGACATGGGTGAGTATACAAAGTTTATGGTGGCAAAGAATACATTAGACTTTTTTGGGGTTACATGTTGAATGTAGTTTTATAAAGTGTACACATTATTTATAAACACAAATGCCAGGGTTACATGTTGAATGTAGTTTTATAAAGTGTACACATTATTTATAAACACAAATGCATTTTTTTAAAATATCTTTGGGTTGAAATTTCCATGTAGCAAAGACACATGAATGCCTAAAAAACACATGAATTTTAGAATTGTAAACACAACATAAATTGAAAAAGTGTTCCATAAAGTGCACACATTATTTTGGACATTAAAAAAATTGTAGCCCGATCATTTTTCTCTTTATTAAGTTTGTTTTGCTTACTAAGAGGTTTGTTTTTGTCCACATTTGGCGATGAATCTCAATATGATGGCAGTGTGGTATCGTGGCATTGTGGCAATTTCATTGACTATTTCTTTATCTCCTTCTTCAAATTTTATGTAGGGTTTTGTTTTAATTAGTATCATGTTAATTGCTAAATTCTATCATTTTAGTGAGAAAATATATTTGTGTTTTGAATGTTTAAAATCATTATAATTTTACTGATATGCACCCAACCCATTTTTAAACCCAAATCCACCATCAAAAACTCCAGATAATCCCAACCTTAGAACCCTTAATCACACATTGCACTACCTCTAAATGCAAACATTGATATTGACATAGATATTAGATTAGAAATTTAATTTGTGAATTTAAAATGGGTGGAGCGCCAATGCACCTTTCCCTTGCTACATCCCTAGAAATGATTATTGCTTCCATTGGCCATGTACAAGGGAAATTGACCAATATGATATATTACAAAGCTTGTACATATGAACAATACAAAACCAATCTAGACCATGACAGAGTGAATGTTTAATAAATACAAAATCCACCCACATGTATGTTTATTGCTCTTAGAACTTGTCAACACCAACTTGACACCAAGAAACACATTTTCATAGACTAGTGCACATATCAACCATTTGTTGACCGCTAGATGGACAAATGATTCATGGTGTACAAAAAACCTCTCGATAATTATTGGGAGGTGTCATTGTAATTTTATGCTAATTGTATATAGTTTGGTCTACATCACCATGTAAACATTTTTTTCTATAGGGAATTCCAAGGGGATGGTGATGTTTACATAGAACTAAATGGGTGCCAAGTGTACAGAACCAAGTCCTAAGTGCCCTCCTTAGCATCAACCTAATCCCCCTTCCTATGATTATTATATTGTTGATCGTGTTTGTGTAATAATGACTACCCTTTCAACATTAACAGAAAGTTTATTAGCACATGATGTTTCTGAAATCTTTTTTCTATAGGGATCTTCTATGCAATCTTTGGGGTGGAGGGGATGTATCTCAATTCCATGGAGTTGGTTGTAGACATGAAATAACTTCATCCTAGGGTGTGCATTTTACAAATACATCATGGTATCCTCATCGTTGCTCAATTTGTAGGAAGATATCTTATGGGGTGATGGTGGAGCCTAGGAAGGAGAGTTTCATGCATGATGTAACTAGAAAAACATTTTTATTTTCATTTGTGATATGCAATCATAATTTTGTATATTTTCTATAAATTTAGTTGTGAAGTATGTTTAATTAACAAATTAGTTGGCATATCTAATTGTTGCAATTCAATACTCCCATGCCAAAGTGATATGTATTAGATCATCATATAATTTTTCATATATCTTGGTAGTTCTTAGGTGGAAAAATTTGGAGGAATAGTCTTGCAGGCCCATTATAGTGGTGGGTCCCAATTTAGAAAATTGGGGTTCAGAGCCATTTTGAGGTATTAAATGACATTTTTGGGGGTTACATTGTCTTAAGCTTAATAACACATCATCAACCGTGTTTTACACTCCAAGACCTTCCAACTGTATGTAAAAGGCCTTAATTAGAGCTCAGATGCAAAAGTTATGCCTCCCACAAGTTAAACTACCTTGTTTACCACAATGGTATGATTGAATGCCACATCAACCCCCATTACTCAGACATATGGGCCTAGCCACATGTGTAATTTCAAGAATATTCTAGAAGGTTCAAACCCAATCACTAATTGAGGGTTGGGTAAGTCAAAACCCTAACTCTAGATGGCTATCGGTCTATGTTAAATACCAAGCCTGTAGGAGGAGAAAAAGGTCCCATCCTTTTGTTTTGTACTTGTTCCATAGTTGAGGATAACATCCAAGGAGTAGTATTTTGAGAGAGTAACAAAGGAGCTAAGAGATTTTGTAGCATTTGTCCAAGCCATAGTGTCAAAGAAAACTCCATAGTGAGTGTCTCTTCATTTGTACTTGCTTTCCATAACCGAAGAAAAGAGAGAAGAGCATGGGCCTCACCATCTAGTTGGGTTTTCTCTCATATTGGGTTTCTTAGGATACATCTTGTGTTCAATTGTGTGGATGGTGTGTATGTTTTTACTATTCTTTCATTTTTGTATTTAGTTATTTTTATAAATTTAAACAAAGCTAGTCATTAGTTAATCTTGGATCTAAGGAAAAATAGTCTACATACTCTACGATTTTGGAATATTATAAGATATATTGTGATGATGTGTTCCAGTGGAATATCCACAATAGTTTATAGATCATATTGGTATTAGAGTCATTTTATTTGGGGAATTTGTGGAAAGTTACGGGATCTAAGAATTGTATTAAGAAGAAAGTCATGAAACCCTAGCCATAGTAGATGAGTCTATTCACAATAACCATCAAGATCCAACAGAAGAGAGATTTCTAAGGTTGGAAGAGAAAATCATTGTATCTCTCGCAATATGTCCCTCGTCATGGCAGCTCTAGTAAGCAAGCTTGGACTGTTCGAGGAGGTTGGACGCTCTAACTCAGAGATCAGATCATAGGGGAACCTGAGAGAAAATGAAGACCCAGAAAAGGAGTCGAGGAGAGATCTTGAGAAAGAGTGGTCAAGTTCCATTGCCACTACCCATTCACAATATTTATTTAAAATGGAAGAGAAAGTGAATATCAAGCCACACCAAGGTGAGATCTATGCATTAAAGTTGAATCATTGGTTGCAATAATTAGAGGTCTATTTCAATATTCACAATATAGATGAGAAGTAGAAAATTTCTTTTTTTCTGACTGAAGTTAGAGGGTCATGCATTAACCTAATAGGAAATACACATAGAGACACTTAGGATAGAGGGTGATCCACCAATAACTAGGTGGGAGGATTTCAAAACCCTCATTAATTCCCAATTCTACCCTATTAGGTATGTAGAGGACCAATGGATCCATTGTCATTACTTCAAGCAAAGGAAAGGACAAAGTGTGCATGAGTACACCACCAAATTCATAAAGATGACTATCATGCTGGGTATCTCTCCTAATAACCCATATGTACTCCTCAAGTATCTAGGGGGTCTACATAGTCATTTGTGAAAGCAAGTGATGCTCTTCAAGCCCAATATAGTTGATGAGACTTGTGTGAAAGAACAATGTGTGGAAAATATAGGCCATAAGAAAGGAAAACCAAGTTGTTCCAAGAAGAAAGAGTACCAAGATGCTTCCATGGAGGGGACAAAGAAGTGGAAATGGAAAGACAAGAAGACAAAATCCACTGCACATTAGTACAAGGATCCAAGTAACAACTGTAACCATTACAATATCAATGGTCACATTGAGGAAAAGTGTTGGAAACTACATCTAGAGATGAATCCTAAAAAATGTAAGAATGATTCCAAGAAGAAGAACCTTCTAGCCATGGATTCAAGCAATCATATAGAGAGTAGCTCAGATGTATATGACAATATTGCTTGCACTTCAATGCAGAAGGAGGTAAATCTGAGTAGCCTTCATCACAATGAAGAGAAGGAGATGATGAAACTCTTCCATGTCAATATCTAGGTCAAGAATACCAAGGTAGATGCTTTATTTGATTCTAGTTAATAGGTCAATATCATAGAAATTGATCTGGTTAACAATCTTGGATTGGAGGTTCATGATCATCCTAGCCCATATCTATTGGGGTGGGTAAACAAGGATGCACAGATCAAGGTGACGAAACAATGTAAGATAAAATTTGTTGTAAGTGCATAATTTATTGATGAAATGGAGTTAGTTGTAGTACCTCTTGACATGTGTCGTGTAGTGTTTGGAATCCCCAACATGTATATGAGGGATGTGATATTCATGTTGAGAGAAAACTACCACTTCTTAATCAAACATGGGAAATCTTTCATCATCAATGTGCATAAAGGTAAATTGAATATCTCTCTGATAAGTGCCAACCAAGCCAAAAAGTATGGTTTTGTTTTATTGTGAGAGAGTAAGTTGGGTGATGAATCGATAAGAGTAAAGTAATCCAGGGAGGGATATACTGAAAAGTAGAAACAATAGTTGGAGGAGTTGTTGTCGGCATACAAAGGAGTGTTCCAAGAGGCTAAAGGGATGCCACCTAAGAGGGAAGTGGAGAATGAGATAAAATTGTTTCTTAACTCCCCATTACCAAATATTGGGTTGTATAGACAACATGTTCTAGAAGCAGATGAAGTGAAGAAACAATTGTAATAGTTGTTGGAGCAGGGAGTAATTCAACAAGCACCTCACCTTGTGGGTCACCTATCATCATCATACCTAAGAAGGATGGGATTTGGTTAATGTGTATCAGATACATAACTTTGAAAAATATTACACTCAAGAATCAATACCCTCTGCCCAAGATTGATGATTTTTTAGACCAGTTGCAACATGTGAAGTACTTCACCAAGTTGGATCTCAAATTAGGATACGACCAAGTACGGGTAAAAAAGAAGACACTTGTAATGCCACCTTCGAGACAAGGAAATGTTTGTAATGATGGTTGGCCATTTTGTTTGGTTTATGTAATGCACCAACTACATGCATGATACTAGTGAATGATGTATTGCACCCATATTTAGATTCATTTTTTATAGTGTATTTGGATGATATATTGGTTTATAGATCTACCAAGGAGGAGCACATATAACATCTCATGTAGGTATTAGAGACTCTAAAAAAAACCGGTAACCTTAATAAATGTGATTATGCTCAACATTCATTGGTGTATTTGGGGTGTGTGATCAATGGAGGGTAGCTTAAGATAGATCCTCCAAAGTTGCAGGAGGCTATCATAAATTGGCCATTTCCTACTAATTTCATTGAATTTAGGAGCTTAGTTGGGGTAACAAATTACCTACTGAAATTCATGACATTTTTCAGTAGTAGATGCACCACTTCATGCCATAATTGCCAGTGGTAAGAATTTCCACTCGAGAAGGAAGTAGTAAAAGGATTTAGATGAGTTGAAATAAAAGATCAGTCAAGCACCAGTTCTTGCATTTCCTAGATTTCAAAATCCCTTTGAAGTGGAGACAGATGCAAGTGGGTATTCTATGGGAGCATTTTTTATGCGAGGATGTAATCCAGTATGCTATCATTCTGTGATGTTTCATGGGGTAGTTTCGAAATACCGTACATATGATAAACAAATTTATGACATGGTTTAAGATGTTAAGAAGTGGAATCACTATCTGATGGGAAATGAAACCATTATCCACATAGATATCCAAACACTGTCATATTTGCAGGCCTAGAGTAAGCTTCAACAACCATACATTACAAGTGGATGAGGTTTTTGCAATAATTTCATCTAGTCATCAAGTATAAGAAGGGAAGCACTAATAAGTTGGTGGATATCATAGCTTTTGGAACTCTTATGCACATGGATCCTTTTAGCCATGATGCATACAAATAGGTATACACAAAGGATGAGGACTTTAAGGAGGTGTTTCAATAGTTGCAAGGATAAATTCATGTATAATAATGTAACAATCTAGACTAGCTCTGTGTTCCTAAAGGTGAAATATTGAAGCTTATAAGAGAGGCTCACACATCCAAGGTTGCAAGACATTTTGGTTTTGCAAAGGAAATTGATAACTTACAAAGGTATGTGTATTGGCCTAGAATGCAAGAATATGTAGTACAATATATTAGAGGATGCATACTTTGTTATACCAACAAGCCCGATAATAGAAAGAAAGGTCTATAACATTCCTTACCTACACCCACTCGACCTTGGGAAAGCATTTCCATGGATTTTGGGGTTGGTTAACCAACAACTTAGAAGGGAAATGGCTATCTTTTTTTGGTATTTGATAGGTTCAACAAGATGTGCATTCGAATGCCTTGTAAAGAGACCATCAAAGGACAAGACACAACAAACATGTTCTTTGAATAGGTCTAGGTGCACTTTAGGACACAAAGGAGCATTATCTCAAACATGGATACCATATTTCTTAGTGCCTTTTGGACTACACTTTGGGAGAATATGGACATGAAGTTGAAGAGATCTACATCATTCCATCTATATAAAAATGGGTAGACAAAAGTAGTCAATGTGACATTGGTACAACTTTTGACGGGTTACAATAAGAAGCATCCAAAGACCTGGGATGAAAGATGATCTATATTCAACACTCTTATAACATAGTAGTCCACAATTCTACTATTAATTCCCTTTTTAAAACTTTCTTTGGGTATTTTCCACCTTCGTCGTTGTATGTTTTTTATGGACAACAAGGAGGAAAAGAGATGACATCACATGAGAAGCATTGCTAGCTACGAATTTTTTTGAAAATATTAGAAGGATCCATTTGCAACTACAAGAGATGTTGAAGAAGTCATAGGAAAAGTATAAGGCTAGGCATGATCAACACAGAATGGAAAAGTCATTTAAAGTGGGAGACATAGTTTGGTCACAATTGAACAAGGAAAGACTATATGATCCTATTAAGAAGATCAAGGCTCTGTGGTATGGTACTTTTAAGGTATTGGAGAAGGTGGGAGATAAAATATATAGACTCAGTTCACTCCATACATGCACATTTACTCAGTAGTGAATGTGGATAATTTAAAACTCTATGAGCCTTCCATGTTGGTTCAGGAGGTGTAGTAAGTCCTACCTACCATAGAGGATGTAGAAACAGAATCTCAAGCAAAGTTGGAAGAAGATATATTTTTGTAGAAGAGGCCCAAAACTACCAAAAAGGGGTAGCATGACCTTTGGAAAATTGGGTCGAAAGGGAAACTTCCAAACAAAGAAAAATGGTACTATAGGGAGAAGGTAGAGGAAACATTTCCTCACCTCATTCAATAAAGTTTTTTGGGACCAAAATCATCCCTAAATGGGGAGGTATGATCTATATTGGATCATCATATAATTTTTCATCTATATTGGTACTACTTGGCTAGAAAAAAATGGAGGAATCGACTTACATGGCCATTTTAGTGGTGGGTCCTAGTTTGAAAAATTGGGGTCTTGAGCCATTTTGAGGCATTAAATCGAATTTTCCGAGTTACAGTTCCTAAAACCTATGCACACACCCTTGACCATTTTCTACACTCTCATACCTTTCCAACGGTGCATAAAACGCCTCAATTGGAGCTCATATGCAAAATTTATGCCTCCCTCAAGTTGACCTACCTTGTTGACCAGCATGGTACAAGTGGATGCCATGTCATCCCCCATTACTCACACATATGGGACTAACCATGTATGGAATTTAAAGAATATTCTAGAAGGTCCAAACTTGATCACTAATTAAGGTTGGATTTTGTCAAAACCCCAACCCTAGACAACTATCGAGCTATGTTAAATATTGGGCCACTAGGAGGAAAAAGGGGTTCCATTCTTTTCTATTGTACTTGTTACATAGTTGAGCAAACCATCCAAGGAGTGGTGTTTTAAGAGAAAAATAGGATGAATGATATTTTTTAGCAGTCGTTCAAGCCATGGTGTGAAAGGAAACTCCATAGTGAGTGCCTCTTTCTTTGTACTTGCTTTCCATATATGAAGAAAAGAGAGTAGAGCATAGGCCTCACCTTCTAGTTGGGTTTTCTCCCACATTGGGTTTCCCAAGTTACATATCGTGTTCAATTGTATGGATGGTGTGCATATTTTTCCTATTCATTTATTTCCATATTCATTTATTTCCATATTCATTTATTTTTATAAATTCAAGTAAATCTAGTAATTAATTAATCTAGGATCTAAAGAAAATTTGTTTGCATAGTCTAAAATTTCATAATATGATAAGATCTATTGGGACAATTTGTTCCAGTGGAATATCCACGACAGTTTACAGATCAAAAATTGAGATTTGGCATTCTCTCTACTCACTTATGCACCAATTGCTACACCTTGTTCTATCATTGTACCTCACACTCAAGCATTGATGCAAGTGGATTCTATTTAACAACAATATTGTATCCGTTCCATGGTTGTTTTTCACTTTTTTGTATTAATCAAATTGGTATGATACATGTTTTTGTAGTTGCTCATGGGAGGCTTCAATGTACCACCTCCACCAATGGTTGAGTTATCATACATTACCTCTAAGATTATCACTAAAACCGTAGACATTACAATTTCCACTACATTGCCTCATAATTAGGTGTTGTATCAAGTTAATCCAGTTTAATGTGAATATTCTATTAGTGTTATGGTTTCTCTTCATTATTTTGTATTAATTTAACTAATCCAACATGTGTTTGCATCTAGTGATGAGAGGCTTTGATGTGCCACCTCCACCAAGGGTTCATCTACCATATGTTTCCTTTAGGACTATCACCATACCCATAGGCATTGAAGTTTTTGTTGGCTTACCTCCTAATTAGGTATTGTGTCAACTTTGGTTTAATGTGAATAGTCTATTCTTTTTATAATTGCTTTCCATAATTTTGCATCAATGCCATTGATTCAACACATGTTTATAACTATTAATGGCAATCTTCCATGTATCACCTCCACCCAATGTTCATATATTATCTATCCTTGT
Organism: Picea engelmannii; assembly: GCA_009831015.1. NCBI lineage: Eukaryota > Viridiplantae > Streptophyta > Pinopsida > Pinales > Pinaceae > Picea > Picea engelmannii. Next base: position 262,775 of record ML783145.1, on the reverse strand, counting down.
ACTCTTCTTTCTTCTCAATTCTTTTAACAAGTTTTGACAATATCAAGTATTACTCAACAAGTTAATTTCATTCAATAACATCATGCTATTATTTTTATGGTCAATTGATGCATTACCATATTGTACAAATCTAACTAATTTATCGATTTCATTGAATGACATCATGCTATCGATTTCATTGAATGACATCATGCTATCTAACTAATTTATCAATTACAGTAACATGTTGTACAAATCTAACTCAATAATCACTTGGATTTTACATCACATTATGAGATTTCTTCAGTCTAAATGGACACTAGGTATATATACCATATTTCCTTGCACCCTTCCACCTTACAATTTCTCATGACATACTCCATATTTAGGCATTGTACCATAATTTTTTTTTTTTAATTAAAAGGCATTGTAACATAAGTTTTTGTTTAATATATATATATATATATATATAGTTATGGAAAACCTTTTCATTGTTTTGTAGCAATATAATTGGTTCTCTCGATGGAAGGTTATTTTCATAGTCCATCTACAATAGTGGTTCAAATACTATTTGTGATTTTGATTTTTGGTTTTGTAATTTATCTTAAGATGGCTCACACTCAAACAAGTATTGCATAATAAGTTAATGAGTTGGTTTAGTTTAATGAAAATATGTTAAATTTTTGTTATGATCAATTTTATTTGTCTTTTGTACAAATTATCTAGTTCTCCACCTTTTGTTTGTAGTCGGTGATGGGAATTTTTCATCATCCAATTAAAGAACTCACACACAAAGAGACACGAAGAACATACAAAATAGCTTGTCTATTGCATTAGAGGCATGAGTATTTATACAGTGGTGGGATGAGCTCCACCATTGATTAGTTTCAAGATCAATGACTGGAATTGCTTCTTCCATATGTTTCTGGTTCTTTCAAGAGTTTACCGAAGTCGGTGAAGTCGGTACATTTATTGCAGGCTTATCTCTATCAACTACTAGACTGGTTGTTTAATTAATTTCTAACACTTCCCCTTAATTAAACAACTTTTACAACACCTATCTTATCTCTACATATTACAAACTTAGCCTTCCCAAGAGGCTTTGTAAATATATCTGCAGCATTATCATTTGTGTTGCAATACAATACATCAATTTCATTTGACTGTATTTTTGCTCTTACAAAATGATAGTGTGTCTCAATATTCTTTGACCTAGCATGATACACTGGGTTGTTTGCTAGTTTGATGGAACTTTGGTTGTCACATTGGATGATTGTTGGTACTTTTTGTTTTTCTCCAACATCTTCAAGTATCCTCCTTAGCCAAATTGCTTCATAGGTGGCAGTGTATAATGCTTTGTACTCAGCTTCAGTGGATGACAAAGAAACAATTGGTTGTTTCTTACTGCTCCAAGACATGATCCCTGAGCCAATACTGAATGCATATCATGTAGTAGACTTCCTATCATCTGGATCTCCTGCCCAATCAAAATCTGAGAAACCTGTCAACTCAACATCAAAATCATTAGTATACTCAATACCAAAATCAATAGTCCCTTTCAAATATCGAAGGACTCTCTTTGCAGCTTTCCAATGATTCTCATGGGGCTTAGCCATAAATTGGCTAAGAATGCTAACTGAATATGCAATATCTGGCCTGGTTGTGGTGAGATAATTTAGACTTCCCACCAATTGTCGATACCAAGTACCATCCACTTCTTTTGAGTCATCATTATTGCTGAGCTTAACATTTTGTTCTAATGGAGTGGATATTGGCTTACATGTGTTCATATTAAACCTCCTGAGTACCTCCTTTGTATATTTTCTTTGTGTGATTAAGCTCTTACCATTTTCTCTCCATACCTCAAGACCTAAACAATAATGTAAATGTCCAAGATCCTTCATTTCAAACTGTTGTGACAACTTTCTTTTGATCTCTTCAATCAACCCAATAGCACTTCCTATTATGATAAGATCATCCACATATAGAGAAATCAAAGCAATTTGACCATTTCTATCTTTCTTGATATACAGGTTTGGATCACTTTTACTTTTTATAAAGCCTTGTTGA
>ML783145.1:243339-258090 GCA_009831015.1 Picea engelmannii | reverse complement strand
TTTCTTACGTCTTCCAAAATTCAACCATTAAAAAAAACTTCTCTCATCCTTTACACAATACAAAGAACTTCTTTCACCAAATCTTCCAACATTCACCCATAAAAGGATAAAAACTTCCTTTTTACTGAAATTTTCCAGCCATTTGAAAATATCTTCCAGCCATTCAAAAAATATGTAAAAAAAAATTATTTTACTGAAATTTACCAGCTTATACCTTCACCTTCACGGCCTCTTAAAAAATTGAATGCCTGGACTCCAATAGCCCCAAGAGTCCAAGACTCGCCCTCGAACATGGAGCAACAAATAATCTGATTGACTGAACCTCCTTCACGTTTAGAGCAGACATGAACCTCCTCCACAAACTCTGTCTCACGGCCCTCTGTCTCACGACAAACAATAGTGACGGCTCTCAACACTCTTTTGGCTCTTACGACCCTTACAACTCTCAGACCTCACTGCTCTTTAACACAGGTCAGCACACCTCACAGTGCTCACGATTCTTAGGCCTCTCCGCCTCACACGGCCCTCACGACTCTCTTGGCTCTGACACCAAATAAAAAAACTCACACATAAAGAGACACAAAGAACATACAAAACAACTTGTCTATTGCATTATAGGCATGAGTATTTATACAGTGGTGGGATGAGCTCCACCGTTGATTAGTTTCAAGATCAATGGCTGGAATTGCTTCTTCCATATGTTTCTGGTTCTTTCAAAAGTTTATCGAAGTCGATGAATTCGGTGCATTTATTGCAGGCTTATCTCTATCAACTACTAGACTGGTTGTTTAATTAATTTCTAACACATCCATCAACACCACAATTATATATATAATTTATTGTTGATTCCATACACACTACATGCATCAGAATTGTAATTTATGTTGACATGACCTACAACCAAGTGTTGCATAACAAGTAAAATTTTCCAATGTCTCATTATGTTTCTTGATATAGTTAATATATATATATATATATATATATATATATTTATAGATATATAAAATTCTTGATCCTTACTATTTGTGGTGTCTACACCTACACTACATATATAATTTATTGTTGATTTCAGAATTGTAATTTATGTTGACATGACCTACAATCAATCAAGTGTTGCATAACAAGTAAAATTTTCCAATGTCTCATTAGATTGTTTTTATTACAACTAATTTATAATTTTTGTATAGATATATACAATTCTTGATCCTTACTATTTGTAATGTCTACACCTACACTACATATATAATTTGTTGTTGATTCCATACACACTACACCCACACTACATATATAATTTGTTGTTGATTCCATACACGCTACACCCACACTACATATATAATTTGTTGTTGATTCCATACACACTACACCCATCCGACCCATCCGAATTGTAGTTTGTGTTAGCATGATCTACAACCCATAACAAGTAAAATTTTACAATGTCTCATTATGTTGTTTTTGTTATAACTAATTTATAATTTTTTTTAATAGATATATAAAATTCTTAATCCCCGATATTTGTGGTGTTTATACCTGCATTACAGTTTCAAAAGAAAATATGTAAATTTTCCATCTAATTCCAGTGCACCTGTAATCATTAAAGTTTTTTGTCACATGCCTCATGATTAGATATATTGCATAACAAGTTAATTTTATCCAATAATAATACAAGTTATTATTACTATTGTTATCATCAATTTTATATAATTAAAAATTGTAGGAATCTAACTAGTTTGGAACTTAGTGTTTCCATTTCCAACTAATTTTATTCAATGATAATACAAGTTAGTATTGTTATCATCAATTTTATATTATATGATTAAAAAATGTAAAGATCTAACTAGTTTGGCAGTTAGTGTTTCCATTTCCAACTATGGTTAGTAGATTTTGATAATCCAACTTCTCCTTGGTTTTAGATTTTCATCTATTGCCGCATCCAATGCCAATGCACTCACATGCATATCCTCTATCATACTAGAATAATATCTATTACTATTTATTTCTTCTATTATTGTTGTATCTATTACTTTAGAGCAATAGATCATTGAAAGAAGTTACAATATGATTTATAGAAGAAGTTACAACATGATTTTTGTTTCACAATTTTTTTTATTTGAGAAGTCTAATTTTTTTATTATAGGATATTAGATTTTATTAATAAAATTAATAGTAAATGAAATTGTAAATTTGAAACATATTATTTATTTATAATTAGCAATTGAATAATTGCATTAAGAGTGGTGAGATTTTCTACAACTCAATGTGGAGGATATGTTGTGTTATGTAAAAAAAAGAAATAATTAAGTAAGTACATATGTATATGAAAATATCCATCTTAAATTCAAATTTATCAAACACTATCATAAATGATTAAATTTCTTCACGTGTAATTTTTTTATTATATTTTAATAAGAAGGAATTAATACTAAACAAAAAATAAAATGATAAAAAAATTAAAACTTAAAAAATTTGATCTCTTAAATACTTTAAGTTTAAATACTTTAAGTTGAAAATACACAAGTTATTATTAAATTATACACTCTATTAAAAAAATTTAAGTTGAAAATACACAAGTTATTATTAAATTATACACTCTATTAAAAAAAATTAAGATGAAGAGAAAAAAATTAAAAATAAGATAAATAATGACAAAATAATACTTGTATTTTACAATAATAATATATATGCATTTCTTTCTGAAATGAAAAAAAAAAATCATGAAAAATATTGTTTTAGGTGTAACTTTTAAATAAATAAAGAAAAAATTAAGATGAAGAAAAAAACATTAAAGACCAGATAAATAATGACAAAACAATTCTGGTCTTTTACAATAATAATATATAAATACATATATTAACTCTATCTTGTTAATTTCTGAAATGAAAAAAAGAAATCATGAAAAATATTGTCTTAGGTGTAACTTCTAAATAAAATGAATGCTCGTCCTCGACGTAAAGATTCTCAATTTTCCACAAATGGAAAAAGAGAAGAATATATTTGGGGATGTATCTAGCAATTACGGGGGTTTCAAGGAGTTCCTCTATTTGTCCGTCCTTTTGTACATTTGAATGTTATAATGATACATTTTGGTCCTTTGCGCTTGATCTTTGTGGATATTTTATTGTTGTACTTTGTGCATGGAAAGTTTTTTTTTTTTAATATGTGTTATTTTGGGGCATTATCAATGCATTGAATTAATTGAGTTTATGAGAACTATATCGTGAAAGTAGATAGTGTAGGTCAATTAATTGAAATTTTTATTATTAGTTGTTCTTTAGGTCAAAGGGATTATTAGTAAGTGGTTTGTGTTTTTTTTATTAATTCTTTTATGAAAATCAATGTAAATGAATCATTTTAACAAACATTTTGACAATTTCGTGTAATTTTCCAATTTACATTTCATTTTTTTATTCTAAATTTTTAGTTTGGGGTTTTATTTGGCATCATATCAAGGTAGATTTAAGATAAGTTATATATAGTTGAGAGAGTTTTGGGTTGTAGGGATTAATACTAGATTTCATGGCTAGCTTTAGTTCCTAACATTAAATATATAGGTTTTCTCTCAAAGTTATTCTTATGCTAGGTATTGCAAAATGATTAACGATACATGGAAGACTGAAGCTCCATAATGTTTCCCTAGAGGACAAATGCAGTGGTATGTGTCTTTCGTGTCTATCCCTTGGCTAGTGCCTTTGTATTTTTCTCCCAGAGGTCTTCTTTGCCACGACCCATAAATTTCCTTTACATATTACATTGGGAAAAACATAGAAACATTTGCTTTGGTTTCCTTACTAGTCATGTCCTTGAAGCTACCAACGTGTTGTGGGGTAAGAGAATATGTGCTTGTGCTAATGAACTTGTAAGAAGAATGATCTTTGAGAATTGAGCTTGTTTCTCCATCCTACAAATGGAGAAGGCTTACATAGTTAATTCAAGAAGAATACAAGAAGATGTTGCAAATGAATCCTATGCACAATAAATTTCCTGTCCTTTTCCACAATGGTAGGCATGCATGTGAGTCTCTCATCATTCTTGAATATATTGAGGAGGCCTGGTTGAACTCTAATGCTCTCATGCCCTCCAAGCCATGATATGACCGAGCCCTTACAAGATTATGGGAAGACTTTATAAACAAGAAGGTAACCATAAGCACAACCAAACTATATAATAGAATTTTTTAAATGCATGCCATTTCAGATCATTTAGATCTAATATGTATTTGGATTTTCCTAATCTAGACATTCTCTATCTGAAATTCTAAAGTTGAAGGTGCATTTTTATGACTAGCACTTTTATTATGTATCTAATTCATATCGAATGACATGGTTGGTTTCGGGTTTCGAAGACGTATTTTATGACATTTTTAAAAATGTACAAGTGAAGCTCAACAAGAGGGTAAGCGTTGTATGTTACAATACCTAGGATTATTGGAATGGGATCTATCAACAGGTGGAAGTACCAATTTTTTTCTAGGACATCTCTATGTAGATGTACAATTAGTTCTTGAGTCATTGGTGGAAGATAAGTGAAACAATCGACTTCCTCTCACTTGACTAACATGCATCCCAACTCTTGGATATTTTCAACCTGGACTTGCTCAACCCGGTGATAATTTACAAATTACCAACATGTGAATGCTCCTTTCTCTCACCAAGCTCTCTTTCCTGCTAGACACACAAGTTATCAATGCTAAAAAAATTCACATTCTCCTCTTCAATTTTCCCATTAAGTTACTTTTCTAGTTCTTTGTGCTTGCTATCTTCTCGGCCACTTTCACATTGAGTTTTCTTTATCCATCATTCCAATGTGCCACTTTTCTCTGAGTCGAAGCTACACAATCATTCTATACTCCTCAAACTATGCTCATCTTCTTTAGGTGGCCTATATCATTCCTAAAATTATATTCCACATCAACAACCATGCCAATAGTGATAGAAGCCTATGAAATCCAATACCACCTAAGTGAGAGTAACATAAATAGGAAAGAATATAGATCAAATGCATGTTGTAAATAACCCAATTCCTATAGCAAAAATGATAGGCAACAAATATTCTTGTATCGAAAACTGCTACAAAGATATTACGGACTTCCATCCATAGCGTGTTCCAACAAAGATCGAGAAAAGGAGCAATGAGGTGGGAAAACACAATGCACTACCACAACCATACCTAGTCGTTGAAGAGCCTTCAATGGCATGTCCCCATTTGAACCACTAGATTCAACCATTCTTTCGATTTTCAAATAACATATGTAATGTGAAAGGATAATAAAAAATGTAATGCATGTCAAATGACGTATGTAATGTGAAGGAATAACAATAAATTTAATGCATGCATGATTGGCAAATGTCCAATATTTTGGTTTCTCTAGTTCTATTTTGAATGGCAATGTTGATTACACATTACATTGATTTTTTTCACGGGATATGTTTCAAGAATGAATGAAATTTCATGGACAATATTACGCCACTAGAAAATATTGTATTCAAATGTAATAAGTTCATATATTTGGATAAAATTACAAAAATAGTAGAATTCATTAAATCAAACCCCATAACTTAAATAAATCTAAAATAAGCAAAATCAAAAGTCTCGAAATCAAACATATGATTCCATGAATATATTAAAATAATCAAAAGTCTCGAAATCAAACATATGATTCCATGAATATATTAAAATAAACACCCACGAATATGGATTGAGAAAAAATACATTTAACTTGAAAACTAGAGATTTCTACCATTAAAATTCTATGGTATAGAATATTTCACCAACTATCCATTAATACACACTTGTACAATAATATGTACATTGAGATCTAGACCTTAATCATGCTAGATGCATGCATAAAGGCATGATCGTTGTCTTTACCCAAGCTACATGCAACAACTTATTATTTGCAAATGACTCATTCCTTCTCTCTCCTAAAGATGTTATTTCAATAACATAATAAAATGTAGTGGTAACCAATGGAGGAGAATTTCTACTTGGAGTAGAATTTGAAGGGGATTTTTATAGAGAATATGTCCAGTATAATACAAGGAATTGATTCAATGATCAAAATGAGCGATAATAAATTGATACAAAGTCATAACAACAATAACAATAAATAGATAACAAGGTGATGATGGATTTTGGGAACCCTAGCTATTGCCAACTAATTTTATTTGGTTTGACTAGCCCTCATGAAACCATGGACGCCTCAATTTTCAAGGCTATTGTGAGCATTGGAAGTTCCCATCAATCTAGGTAGACACTCAACAATGCTTCACACAAGTATCCTACAACATATTGGTTTTCCTTTCTAATATGGGTTGGATTATATATTGATAAATTTATTCAATCTGTGTATGTAATGGCTTCTCACGGTTGCAATTTTCTTTCCATAGATGAGTGTATTGTTTCATGTGGGAAGAGGATTGTTTTCATTAGATTGGAAATTTATAAATCCATTTTCCAAGTATATTGGTAGCTCTTTTTCATCGCACTAAGACTTGGGGAATACTTTTATAGTTCCATTTTTTTAATGAAGAAACCCTCTAGTATAGCCTACAACTAATGGAGGGAAATTTGAAATTTGTAGTTTGTTTGCATAAGTAGATTTTAGTGTTTGGAATTAAAGTTCACAAGGGTTTTATACCATGTTGGGGAATATTCAATGAATCTTGGTGCTAGGCTATAGATGGACTAGCCTTACGATCTCCAAGCTTCCCCAAACATGGTCCAACATTTGCTAAATTTTTATTAGGTGATTTTTAGAAAGCATTTGATGGAACAATTGAATGGCAAGTGCTTGAAGAAAATTTTATTCATTTTTTTTTTTTTATGTACACTCTACTTCCAATGCATTCTTTCAAATCATGATAAACTTACCCACTAAGAAAACCTCACTCTTCTAGGTAAATTCTACTGAGTATGTTTTGATTTAAAGAAGAAGTTGGTGAACTTACAAGGAATCCCTTTGAATCAACAACATTTTGAGGGTAAAGAAATTGAGATCGATTTTTCTAGTCTAAATACAATATAATAAAAGATTTTAACAATTTTCTTAGCACCATGGTGTTGACTCATAATTCATCACCTACTAAAAAATCTTATAAAGTATTGCAAAGCCTATATATTATTAAAAATATTAATATTTTTAATAAGTGAGGTCTCCTAGGAAAAAACACACTGAAGTGATTATTTCCAAACACAACAAAATCTTATAAAGTATTGCAAAGCCTATATATTATTAAAAATATTAATATTTTTAATAAGTGAGGTCCCCTAGGAAAAAACACACTGAAGTGATTATTTCCAAACACAACATTTCCCTCAACATGTTGACATACCATAAATTTCAGTTGAGACATATTTTCAGTTACAGTGCTTCGAAGAAATGGCATATTGATTCAAAGTTTATTGTGATGTTTATGAATGCTTATGTTGGATGATGCAACACATTTGTTCTCATTTAAGCATGGTGTATGGTTCTCATTTAAGCATGGTGTATGGAAGTTCGCAGAGATACCAAATTATGATCAAAGTAATATCAGTTAGTATGCCTAACTTTGTTCTCTCCTTAGCATCATGGAAACAATAAATATGGCACCTATATGCCTAAGTGAAAATCAAAGTTTGTTGCCCCTACTCTAGCATTCAAGGCATATTAAGTTTAAAAAAACTTGAGTGATACAAACTTAAAATATTTATATGGTTTTCTTTGGGCCTAATACATATGGATATGCCATTTTTCATATGGCAATGAACTCAAGACATGGGTATACATGTATGATTTATTTATTTATTTTTAAACAAACTCTGAGTTGATTTGGCATTATATAAAGTCATATATATAGCATTCAAGGCATATTATTTGATTGGTATGATACGTATGGTCATACTATATATAAAGGTTATGATCTGACCCATTCATATGGCTGCACGCACAAATATGGATATCATAGTGCATGAGTTGAAGTGATATGTTGGTGATAAGGTTTGATTAGTAGTTTGGTATATGTTTAAAAGATAACATGGTATAACAGTGATGAATATGCATTGAGTTTGACATATGTGTGGTGTGGTATGTGGTTGGATTATCGACATGATGAGTGAGTTGGTGATGCATTGAATGAGAAAATACATGGGAATTAACTCCCATAGGCCCACACTTTACTATCTCTAGGTAGTTAGGGTAATTGTCATTTCATTTGGTTTTGGTATGAGGAAGAGCTACAACTCAACCTTGGAAACCTTTCTCTAGTTGGTTTTTGTAACCATCTCAACTTCCACCTCCATTGCTGGTATAAAATCACTCTTGGACAAGGTTTGTACTCACTAGTCTATGAAACACAATTTTCATAAGTTTTGTGAACTAATGAAATAGTAGTGGTTGTGAATTGATTGGTAATGAATGTGAAGGTGTTTATTTTCCTTCTTTTTGCTCATGAAACTAACATTATTTGAATAATATTTGAGGGCTTTTCTTGCAAAAGAAAAGAATGGTTTGTTGTATGCGGCATGTCTCTTGAATTCATACTATCACTTCTTGTTTTCCTGAAATATTTGCTTGAAAATATTGGTGGGTTCTTGTTTTCCTGAAATATTTGCTTGAAAATATTGGTGGGTTGTGGAAAATGGATTATGGGTCAAACCCATTTTTATATTTTTCAAGTATTGGCTTTGGTTCTAGTTCAAATATGTAAGAAACTTGTTTAGTACTGTAATCTTTATATGACCAACATCAATCTTACTTGTTATTTTTATATTGGTCGAGTTTGTTAGATGGGTTCAAACCCAAGAATATAAGTGTTTATTGCCAAGAAGAATGTGAATATAGCATTGATAGCTTGCTCTATTACATGGGTTCGAACATTGGCCATATGAGTGAAATGGTTAAGATGCATGCATTTTTTTATGGAAACTATACTCTTACAACCATGTCGTTCTCATTTCAAATGTCAAGCTACGATTCAAGATCATACCCGATGACAAAGTCGTGGCTTTATTTCGTTATTGGATTTATGATTTGTCAAGCACATTCCATGCTCGACCCTTCCCCTATTCTTTTTTTAAATTAAATCCGCGCTCCCATTGGTTCTCCTGGTAGCTTTTGCACTAACTCATCATTGCACTAATTCCATGACATTCTTCCCCTTGTTTATGTAATTTAAAAGATTGATTCATTAAAAGAAGCCTTTAAACACAATCTATTATGATTTGTTCATTATGGATTACTTGTATATGGTATTGAAAATATTTTCTGGACAAAGTATGACATATGGGCAATTTGTCATTTTGATTTGGATGTTGTAAACTCATGTCATTACGCAGTTTGGAAGAAAGTAGTTTTGACAAAGACATAATATGAGAACACATGAAATGTTTTGGGAATTTTTTTTATGAATATTTTGAAAGGATCTACACAGATTATTATCCCTACAACAAAAAATTATATAGTTTTATGAACAAAAAATTGATTGTGTATGAACTTTGAACATAAGTTTCTCATGTATTCCTGTCATTTTGTATCATTTTTTTGCTAATTACACACCCTTTTTTATGTATTCATGTCATTTATTTATTCACTTTTCACTCAGTCCCCCTTGTTCAAAGAGATAATAGACTGTTCATTTGAAGAAATTTCACAAAGATGAGCACAATTCATATTTTCAAAAGTAAAATAATGAAAAGGTTGCCTATCATAATGTAGTTTTTCTTCCCTTTTTTCATTTTTATCCTTACTCATTGTTCCCTTGCATGCTTGAATTACATTGTCATTTTTCAGAGCCATAACAAAATCATTTTGAACAAAATTGTATTAGATGTTTACTATATTGTGCCTTGCATTTCACTAATTGGAATGATGATGCATATAAATGATATTTTTCAGTCAAGGAAGTAACAGGAGTGGAACTAGAGGTCATAGGGGAAGAATAGGAAGAGTGCCCAATGTGTTTGGCAACATATTAGGCATAAGAAAATGAGTTTTTAAATACATTTTGATTCTATTTCTGAAGAGTTTAACTAGCTGGTGCAAACTGGCTATTTAAATTTTGTTGGACATCCTACACTATCACATCCTCAAGTTCCTACTAATCCTCCTCTACAACCACATCCTAGTCTTGTTGATTTCCCCAAACCTCCTATGCAACCAACCAATGATGGTTGGGATAATAATCCCATAAATCCTCCCTCTAGCATATCTCATTGTTCTGATAACTCCTTGCCACCACCTCCTCCTCTGTAATCTATGGCTCATGTTGCATTTGTTGCCTCTATGGACCAATTAGTTCAAGTTCATATAAATTACAAAGTTCTACCCATTGAACCCAAAATTGATAAAGGAAAACAACCTACCAACCCACCAAGCTTAGAGACATCCTAGTCCTCTTCCATGCACTCAAAACAACCTTCAGCCAAAGAAAACAATAATAAGAGAAACAACACTTTCAATGACATGCATCTTGAGATAGAGAAATTGGAAGAAAATAAGTCTATTGATAAAGACTTACGTAAACTCAAGGATGATCTCTCAGAAGGAAGCAATCAAAGAGAGACATCATCTAAAAAGAAGTACTATTTTTGATTTATTTTAATTTGTATTATGCCATTTCCACTTTGATACTGGATGCGTAATTCGAATGGATAACAAGCACATGAGATTATTTTGAGAACTTTAAATATCATTCCATTTTGATATTTTTTGGGAGATACAAGTGTTTGTTGATGTAGTCTGTTTATAGGGGTTACTTTTTTATATACTTCATGATGCTCATATATTTATAGTATTTAATCATATTTTGGAGTTACAAGAGAAATGTTGGAAATAAAGGAACAAAGACCTAGTGAGACCCCACCTATTATTTAATATTTATTTACCATTATTATAAATAATATTTGTCCTCCCCTAATTAAAGTTATTAACTTTCTAAACAAGAAGGTAGTTGAACTACTCAAATTAATTTTAAAGATATAAAAGAAGGAGAGCAAGAAAAATGAGGACATGAGAAAATAGAGAGAAAAACTTCTGACGAGTTTTGCTCTTTCCTCAAGTGAGATTATCATATGTTCATTCATTCCATTCTGAGTTTATTTAGAGTTGAGTTATCTTACTGATAGCAGGGTTATTTTGAAGGTTATGAAGAAAGGACTAGGAAACATTTATTATTGACATGCTCCAAAGTCATTCATTCTTCTTGAAAGTCTATTTGGTTTTCGTTGGAATTTCTGAATTATTTTCAGTGATGATTAATGCTAGTTTTGCAGAGTCAAGACAATGATGCACTTGTATCTTGGATTGATTGAGTTCAGTTTTAAGTTCTAGTCTTCATTTTCTTTTACATCACTTGCTTTTGTATTATTCAAATAACATCTTAGACTTCTAAGTGTAATTTTGATCCAAACCCTTGCAGGGGTTTGAACAAATAAACTCAATTGTAACTCATATTGTGATCAATAATATTATTGGTTGATTTCTTCTTATTTATGAGACTTGTTGTATATTGATTTTCAGATTTATGCTATCTTGCATTTTCTTATTCAAATAATTTATAAATTCATTTGCAAGTACATTTCCTATTTTTAGGTATTTCATATAAAAGATACAAAATTTAAATACTTTTAAAATATCATTGGATCCAAGAATCCATTGCTTGAGTTCTGAATGAGATTTTTGACAAGCTATAAGCCCAAGGTTATAATCCCATCTATCTCACCTAGCTTGATGAGATTAAAAAATGCTTGAGTGAGGTTTTTTTTTCATTCCTCTCATCAACACATGGTTACATGGAGGAGTGAGGGGGAATGGGATACCTTCAACTTCAAAGCTCATGTCACTCAAAGAGGCGGTAAAAAACAATACATTTTCTTCAATTGGTCCACTCCCTCCTATTTCTAGTACATATATTGTGGATAAATGTGATGAGGTGCCAACACTAGAGATATTTAATTTGGAATTCAATGAAATTCTATCCTTATAAAATAGTTGCATTTTTTTTTTTTTTTTCATTTTAATGGGTTATGTCCCTGCACAATAGATATATACCAATGGATTTATTTGAATTATACGAAGCAATATGAGGTATATTTTTTCTCTAAATGGTTCTTTGTAGTTCAATTTCTTAATGATGATGATTATAAAAAATTCTGCAAGGAGGGGCCTTGTTTTTAGGAAAGAGAAGGTCTCTTAATTACCCCATGGTTCCTAGAATTCAACCAATCCTTTGTGGTTGTAACTAAATTTCTATTTTGGGTTTGCCTCCCATATATAATACTTCCCTTTTGGCATCTTTTTGTCTATTGAGACATTGGGAGTTCATTGGGAATATACCTAAAGAAATATATTGAGTGGGAACAACTAGGAAATTTTACTTGTGCTTGATCCCATATGGAGATTGATCTTAGTAAAGGTCTTCCATACTTGATGAATATAAAATAAGGAAAATCCTAATAGTCATAGGTGTTGGATTATTAAAACACATTTTTAGGTGTTATATTTTCCATCAAATATGACACCTACAAAAATGTTGTTCTCAAGAAAGAGCTCTTGTTCAAAGAGGAAAAAGGTTTATCCTTCCAAATCTAAAATCGAGCACCCATATGAGTTCTCACTCTAATTGGACAATGAAGATGATAATAGTACAAAATATTAACTCTCATTATAGGTAGATAAAGGTAGGAATGAAGAATTAGGAGAAAATGTTGAAGTCATAAATTAGTTATTGGAGGTTTGAGAAAAAGTAATTCATATTGGGATCCCCCTTTCATGGGAGATAATTATCAGTGAAGTTCCAATAGTAGGAACAAAGATATCTTATTAATATAAAAACTATGATTTTGATAACAAGAAGGACTTGATATCAAACTTAGAGATACATAAAATTTATACCAAGTACTATTGTTGACTCCCTTTCAAGGGGATGGATAGAGGTAAAAAAGAAAGGGAAAATGATTGGATCGAGATCAATGATCCTTGTTAGTTTGTGACACCTCTTGTAGGTGCATTTTCTTTAGGAGGATTAAATGTATTTAGTGATCACTTATGGATATTTATAAATTGATTCAAGTGGATAACGATGTCCACCCACCTTTTCCAACTAGCTCAAAACAATTTTCTAGCAATTTTGGTAATTTACTATTTTTAGCAGTTTTTAACTTCTGGGGTCGTTTTGAGGGCCTAAATAAAGGATTTTCAGGATCGATCTTCTCAATGATAACCAACGCCTCTTATTAAGAACCCAAAATGAATCTCCTCAACGATTCCTTTCCAACAAGCTACCGTGCACCCAAATAGATATCACATGCCAAATTTACGCCCCTAGGAAGTTGATACACCAAACTACCCAAAACAGGGTCCACAAAACTATTGGCTTTTCATCTTATGGGGTTAGGGTTTGGATTTTCTTTATGATGAAAAGTAATTTGGAGCCTCATTTTAAAATCATCTTCTTACGAATGTGAGTAGCAGACACATCTCTTCTCAGAAATAAGATGTCACCATTCTAGCGAGTCTTTCACTCTGTATTTTTACAGTCTTTGTACATTTTTTCTCATTAATAGAAATTGTGTATTACTGTATCTCTTTGTTTATGGTTGAATCTCTGATACATTTATGTTATATTATTGGATATCCGAGATATCACTGTACATTGCTTTATTATATCTTCGCTCTCATTTTGTGCCAAAAATAATTCGGATCAGTGGTATCAGAGCAGGCTGCTCTTAATTGTTTTTCATTCCGTGTCCTTGACAAGGTCCGAGTATAGAAATTTGGGTCTTGAGCTTGTCTCTATTGGGGACAATCGCTCTCACACACCCAAGAAACCCTCCATGGCATAAGAAAATAAAAATGACAAAGTAGACGATTCTTTAATATGTTGCTTGAGCAAGCTCTCACGTGACATAGGGATGAAATGATGGAGAATTGTTTCCACATCCTTCAATGCATGTCGATTGTTATCACCCTATAAGTTATAAGATCAACTGGTGACTGGGATATTATCTATCTCTAGTGTTTTTGTTGACAAATGATTTTTCATTCTGCAAATAATTTGAAAAGAAAAGAAAAGAAAAAGAAAAGAAAAAGAAAAAGAAAAGAAAAGAAAAGAAAAAAGAAAAAAGAAAAGAAAAAGAAAAGAAAAGAAAAGAAAAAGAAAAGAAAAGAAAAGAAAAAGAAAAGAAAGAAAAGAAAGAAAAGAGGGCATAAAAGAATTGTAATAAAAGCCCCATGAAATAATAGTAACTTGGTCCATACCTTTTAAGCATGGCCAAGTTCTTTTTAAATTTGATGTTGATAGGGTAGTGAATGAATTTGGCTAAACAGTTTAATCTTAGCCAAAGTGTCTAGGTTAGATTAGTGAATAAATCTGGCCAAACTGTCTAATCTTGGTCACATAGCCCCAGGGTAGAGTAAATTCTTAACCCAACAGTTTAATCTGGGTTAATTGTCATAGGAAGAGAGGTTAGTATGTAGGCTAGTTGCTTTATTGTTTCATTCCAATAAAACCAGCTTGATGTAAATGTTGCACCATGTTTCACATGCTTAGAAGATCGTTTGGTCGAAGCCCCATGGTGGTGTCTACTTGAAAAGTTTGGGGAAAAAACCCATAAAATGCATTTATCCTAAGTTTTTCCCAGCGCATGTGGTCTCTGCTCCCCATTTATGCTCCCTGCACATATCGACGGTCCTGATCGTGTCGCCCAGATCTACAGTGTACAGAGCATTCCGGACCCCCCCGACCATTCTGCTTTTAACCGGGGGGGGGGGGGGGG
>ML783145.1:208058-243279 GCA_009831015.1 Picea engelmannii | reverse complement strand
ACGACCCAAAATGGATTTTGGACCCCCCTAGATGATCTGCTTTTAACTGAGGGGGGGGGGGGTCCGGAATGGTTTTCCCCCTCTGGCGGGTCCCTTGTTATAAGTGGCGTCAATCTATTTGCCCCGAAGTCCCATCACCATCTGTTGTCTGACTTGCCATCGTCATTTATGGATGTCACCTTCCACTTTTTCTCGAATTAGTCATGTCCCATAACTGTTGTCAGTCCCTACACCCTTTTCACTCGTAGCAAGCCCCTTATTATGACTTTTACCTCCATTCGACAACCTCCACGTCACCCATCCGTATCCCTCGGCCACCGTCACCCTCCATCTCATCCTCAAGTGACCCGTTGGCCATTTATTATTGGATAACCTATCCGTTATCCAGTTGACCTATCTCTCGCGCTCAACCAACCCCCGTTTAAATAAAACTAACATTATTCCCCTTACTTTCACTATTCACCCATCGCACCAGAGAAGTTCACCGCTTACTCCTCCGTTACATTCCGTCGCCCTCATACACAGTCAGTCGCCCCCACCAACGTTGTGTTTATTGGAGGTACTGTTGCAGAAATGGCGCCAAATTCCAAACAAGCTGAAGGAGAGGAGAATATGTTTCTCCCGCCTCCTGTCGACCTAGACAGGATCCCACTGGTCGACAAAGACCGGTTAATCGCATATACCAAATGCGATTTTGATTTCTCAGACCTCCAGTCATGGCTCAGGGAAGTGTTCCTGGACCAGAGTGATGAAATTGGACTCTGGGAGTCCAATTTGCCCCTCTACCTCTTCCCTCAGATCCACCATTTTCCCGAGTTTGCTCTCAAGTGTCAAGATCATTATATCCCCGAGCAAAGAGTCGTCATCTCCTCGTCCGGAGAGATCCCATTCCTCATCACGCCCGAATCCATAGACCAAATGATGCAAATTCCCCGAGCCGACTCTGCGTCTCCCTTCAACCTAGAAATCCTTACAAAGTTGTACCAGAAAATGACTTTTCCCCAAAGAGCTCAAATATTCAATCTTTTCCTTCCCACATCCGCTCAATTCCCCTCCACAAATTCTCCTTACCCGTCCTCCATATTCTCAACTAAGGGAAACCAGGTCATCTCCTCCCTTTGTGCTTTGTTAGGATACTAATCCAAACAGTGGGTAGATGAGCCCATTCTAGGTTTTCTATCCATTTTCTTCACTGATGAAAAGCCCACCACCCAGTTTGATTTCAGCACATTCTTGGCAGACAATATTCGCGAAAAGTTCGTGAATTTTGGCACGGAATGCATGTTCAGATATTCATCAATACTAGCCTACTTGTTCATCTTCTTCCAGGCGGATAAATTTAGTTTTTCCATGCAGAAGATGGATGAAGATGGTAAACCTCAGGAAGTCACAACATGGACTTCCTTGCTCAAGCACAACTCCACAGAGTACAATTTTAAGGCGTTCATCGATCAGTTCTACCACCCTGTGGTGAGTATGTTGAGCGGCAGGCCCGAGCCTTGAATAAATGACGAAGTCCAGAGAATCTTGCATCTCTTGGAAAACACAAAGACCGGGGATTGGTACCTGTATCAAAATCATACCGAGATCAGAGTATACGGGTGCGAATTGGCACCGTATAAGCTGCCCAAGTATTTGCCTGTCAGAATCTTTGCTCTAGAATATATAAGGCAGATTATAAATTCAGATGATATTCATTTTGTATCATTGAAGAAAAAACAACAGCTTAGAATCAAGGGGCAGATTCGCTCCTTCATCTGTAACAGTCGTGGCACCGGGGAAGAAGCAGATAGGATGTTAAGGGAGATGAAATTCTTCATGAGTTTCCCATGGCATTATGATACATGTGGGATCATCTCAGAAATACGGGTGAAGAACAAAAACATCCTGTATGTTCATGTACCTAAGCCTAAGGTGGAAAAATTTGCAAATCAGACAGTGTGGGAGCCTAACACCTTGGTCGAAGTGGAACAACAGGTTCCCCCGACCACTGTGCGACCAACGACCATGCCACGGGTCCCAAAAGAGAAGAGGTCGAGGCAGGATTTATCTCTACCTGTCACTGAGGTATCTTCCGAGGAATTCCAGCTACATACCAAAAGGCCTAAGACTTCATCAGTCCCTGGCCCGACTGGGGAAAAAGAAGCCCCGCCTACCACCGTGACTAAGTCTGTTATTCCACCCTTCGGTTCGAGCCTCTATAAGGACATTACCCCATCATTACCGAAGAAATCCACAAACTCCCCATTGAACACTCAGCCAAGCAATACTAGGCCCAAATTGAGCATTTTCAAGAAGTACGAGATGATCAAGAAAAGGAACCAGACCCTTACCAACAGTACTTGCGCTCAGTTTTGGAAGCAGACGTCGACTGCGTAGCATAGGCTGCTATCTGCATTTGACACAGAAAAGGGCAGGATGCACATGGCATTCCTCCAAGCACAGGTGCCAGATCCAAAGGTGATCAATGACTACAAGAGGGCTACCTTCGAATTTCAGACGAAGGACGTGCACCTAGCCGATCAGATGGATTTGCACAAGCAGACAGGAGAAATGGTGTTGTATACATTGGTGCATGCTTCCACTTCCACAACCAAATTGCAGGTGTCACTGAACAATGTTCAAACACAACTCAAGCTAGAGAAGATATCGTCCTTTGCAAAGGACAATAGAATCAAAACTTTGGAGGAGCTAGTCCTCAAGATTGGATATGACTCTTCGAACGTCAAAATAGCAGAGGAAATGATAAAGAAGAAGAATGATGACATCGCATCCTTGAGGAAATAGTTGAAACTGCCCCCCACAGAGGACTCGTAGGCGGGGGAGATAACAGAGAAAGAATACGAGAAGGATGAAATGCTCAAGCTGCTCAAGGAGCAGAATGCACAGCTCAAAGAAATGGAAGGTGAGATGGAGAAACTATTAAAAGAGAAGGAGCAGCTGAAGCCAATGGAAGTCATTCCATTGAGTGCCATTCCGATTTCAGGAGCAAGCACAACATCAGTGACAACAGTCCCATCCGCGACTCCATTGACATCCCAAGAGAAGACAGCCGACCTGGCTAAATCCATGGAAAATATGAACCTGCAGGAGACAGAGATCAGCAGGCTTAAAAAGAAAGTTGAGAACCTTCAGGAACTCAAAAATTCTGTCCAGACCAGCCTCTCCAAGGAAAAACAGGTGGCAGAGCAGCTCAAGTAGGAGTTATAGCAGCTCCGGAAGCAGACAGTGGCAGGAAAGACTTTGGCCGAGGTTAAAGAGAATGTATGGAAAGACATCACTAAGTCCATGAATGAAATATGGCCAATGATCCAGATCATGTTCGAGTAGAATGAGTTGGTGCTGAGAAGAAAACAGGCCATTGAGAAGATCAGAGTGGAATTGGGAGTCATGCCGACACGAACGAGATCATCAAATTCCTCAATTCTAAGACCAGGGAAGAGCTGGAAGAGATGAAGATTGAAGACAGAACATAGACCATCCTTGAGGTCAAAAGGGTTTTGACTAAGAGAGGATTAATGCTTTAGTTGGAAGAAAAGGTTCAGGCCATGGACCTTTGGGTACATAGATTCTTCAGCAAGATTGAAGCTCTCCAGAAGAAAGGTCTTCCTGGTCTGAAAGTGATCAATGATAAATTGATGACACTCCCAGACTACAAGAAGAGATTAGCCGAAGTGGCTAAGGACGGTTCAAAGTTTGCAGGCATACAAGGGAGCATCACCAGCAAGGCATTCCTGGATGCCCTTCAGTGGGACATCAATATCCAACATGAGATTCGATACATATTCCTCACCAAGCCTACATTCGCCAAGTTTACAGAGATGGACGAAGTGTATCGAAGACTTCTCAAAGTCAACGTGCCCAGTCATCTCAGATGGGAGGAACTCTGTGATCTGGTCGATTAGCAGAGGAGTTGTCCAGGTCCAGTCAGCTTCCAGTCAGACGAGGTCGTGTAAAGGCTTCATCAATGGTCTACCCAGAAATCAACGTGTAGTTACACCAAGTCATCAAGCAGTTCCTAGATTTAGGAAATTTGTTAAATTAGTTAGGCTAAAAATAGATTTAGCACGTCTTGGTCATTTATGACAGGAATGTTTGTAATTGGAGTTATAAATACTTCACCCTTCGAAGTATTGATGGTTGTTGATCTTCACACCCTGACGCTATTCAGACTATAATATCTTTGAAGAGATCTTCCATTAATAAAAATGAGGCACTTTTACAGGATTCTTGTGTGTATTCACTGGTGATGTTTTTTCTCTAAGTTGAATGTTTTTCTCGCTTTGTTATCATACTTTTTTCTGAATCTAACCTTTAAAGGTAATGAATGTTGCAGGATTTATCTCGTATACCCTGTTTCTGACTCGAATGATTTTAGTGTTTTTCTTCTGGTGTTTTCAATAAAGGAATTCTTAACTGCTTCTTTGTTGAAAGTATCTTTCTCATCTTTTCTACTAATCATCATTTAAGCTACTAAAAGATCCAATGATTATATTATCTCACCCTATGAAATTTTTCCCTTTGCGTTTCTGGTTCAAATTTCATATTTTATTAAAACACAGACCCCATAGCCCAACGGATGTCCTGACTGTCTCAACCAATTCAAAAAACACTTTAACAACAAAACCTACCTATTTCTTTACCTAGCCTAATATCTAAAATTGGAAACATAGCTAAATCATATAGAGAGATCCCTCTTTGAAGTTGGAAGGGCTAGATCCCAGCTTCAAAAGTGGTTGGATAAAGTTACCTTTGTAGATTTCTTCTATTTTCAACCTCTAGGAAATTTACCAAGTGCTAACATAGTGGCGACTCCACTGGGGAGGAACTAAAAATTGATAATTTCACGTTTTCTTTTCCCTAAAAAGAAAGTTTGTTCCTGGAATATTGAAATTTTGAGAAGAAAGTAATGTTTAGAGGTTGATTAAACTTTGTACATATTATTTTCGGACTCATAAAACTAAAAAGTATGTATATAAAAACCAAAAAGAATTATGGCTCCCAAGAAAGTTTATACTCGATCTCATCCAGACCGAGAACCTACGATAGTGACAGATAACCCCGAATAGTTGCTCAGGAAAAAGACCTTAGCTGAAGGCTCAGTGAGTCATATTCCCCTTCATAAGTCCCTTTCCTTTTCAGGGAAACCCATCACCTTGCAAAACCATGACCTTGACACCTTTTCCCAACAGAGCCCGGTTAGAACCCGGTCCGATAGTTTTGTGACTTGAATCATTTTGGACCCAATTGTTTTGCAACCCCGAACCCCTGAAGTTCTGTCTCCCACGACTAAACCACAAATCACTCCCTCAGTGCTTTCCAGTCCCCCCTCGTCCTTGTCTTCAGTCGCTACCTTGCAGATCATTCAGGTTGTTTTCCCACCTCCTCCACCCATCATGGCAGCTCGATATGCTCCCTTGGTGTTGGTTGCGCCTCTACATGCCATTCACCACGACTATCAAACAAGACTTCCACAGTTCGATGCAACAGGACCTTTGAGCGCACAACATGTAGATAAAATGAATGATTATTATGATCTGCATGAAGTAGATGAAGCTGATGTTAAAATGAGATTGTTTTCCCAAAGTTTGACAGGTGATGTTAAAAAATGGTACAAAGGGTTGCGTGCCGCCTCAGTCCTTGACCTTACCGCATTCCAAAGGAGTTTTCTAGACAGATGGGAGGTAAAGAAAAACCCTCTGCAAATTTTGTCTGAATACGAAAATATCAAAAGAAATCAAGGTGAAACAGTGCAAGATTATTGCACTCATTTCAACAACCTGTATAACGCAATCCCAACTGAAATCAAACCTCCACAAGTTTTGGCATTAATAAAATTCCCCGATGGTTTTGACGCTGACATGTCATACCAACTAAGGGAAAAAAATTCTACCACCCTGGAAGACATGCAAAAAAGTGCTATAAGTGTGGAGGCCAATTTGTTGGCAAAAAGGGCACGTCAAAGGTCAGAGAGGAGAGTCACAATTAAAGAAGAACCTTCCACGTTGGCCTCATATTCCAAATTGGACTCTTTGGCCAAAGCAATGGAAAGAATGATGGAAAGGATTACTGTGTCAGACATAAATCCTCCGAGAGATAATCCACCAACTCCTCGGGTTCGGAACCCTAACTTTAGGAGAAACCCTCCCCAAATCAGACAGAGAGATCCTAGGGATCAAAGAGCGCAGAGGGGTCCAGATCAGTAGATCAGACCTCCCCTACAAGAAAACTACGCTGATGAAGGGGAGGAAGTGATTGAGGAATTGGAGGATACTCACATAAATCTCATGGGCATTCACGATAGAGAAGCTATTTTCATTACCCAAGAAGAGCAAGAACTTTTTCTTCTCAATCAAACAAAAGTAAGCAAAGAAGCTGAAGATGCAGAACAACAGGCATTCGAAAATTCCATTTTGGAGGTACACCGGTAGTATAATCTGCGGAGTAAAAAGACAGAAGGGGGTTCCCCAAAAAAGGTGATTGAAATGAAGAAGATAGTCGAAACCAAGAAGGCCTCTGAGCCAGCTGTCGAGAAGATTCCTGAGAAGAGCACTGCCGAAGCTCCCGCGAAGAAAAACCTTACTATTCTGAAAAGGCCGTCACCACTCGAGGTTTCACCTTTTAATCCACCAAGTACTTCTAGACAGAAGAATATGGTGGACAGGCTAGAATTGATGAGGCAAGGTAGAGCTCCTACACCGTTCAGCCTGGAGGGGGAATTGGCCAAAGTAAAAATTCCCATCCCACTTACCGAGTTGATGAACAAAGACGTTTATCGTTCATAGATGATTAAGGCACTGACCATTGAACTTGACATAGGCACGAAGGCTTTAACCATAGGATCAACGAATCATTCAGATACCGTGAACCTTACAGATGATCAACCTAAACTTTTGTTCAGACCTGAAGTAGATGGTCGAGATAATACTCGTGAGGTCGCTCCTTTTTACATCAGTCTAAACATACATGACCTGATCTTGCATAACGCTATGCTGGATTCGGGTGCTTCCCACAATCTGATGCCCAAAGCAGTAATGGAGAAACTGGGACTGGAGGTCACCAGACCTTACAAGGATTTACACTCATTCGACTCCAATAAAGTTAGATGTATTGGTTTGATCAAGGACCTATGCATCACCTTGGTTCAGATTCCTGTGAAGAGCATGGTAATGGATGTGGTAGTTACAGACATCCCGCCGAAGTATGGAATGTTGCTATCCTGGTCTTGGGGGGCTCAGTTGAAAGGAACCCTGCAGCTAGATATGTCTTATGCCACTATCCCAGTTTTCGGGCAACAAAGAAGGCTATACAGAGAAACATTGATGAAGGACATGGTCAGTAGCCAAGAAAAACCGCACAACTATCCCCTCTACTCTGCGCATTCCGATTTATATTCGTTTATCTTGTACAATGATGGTGACACGAGAGAGTAAGATACTTAGGTGGTGGAAGATACATCTAGTCAAGATGAAGGCCAAGAAATCATTGAGGTAGCAAGGATGAAGAACGTGATAACTGAAGAGTTGCCTGCTGATTTATGGAGCATGGATTTTGATGGAGCTATGAGCAAAGAAGGAGCTGGAGCAGGAGTCTGGCTGCATAATCACAGAAACAGATATTCAGAAAACCATTCTTACAAATTAAATTTCCAATGCACTAACAATGTTGCCGAGTATGAAGCCTTGATGCTTGGTTTGAAGCTTTTGAAAAGAGTTGGTGCTGAACAGATTATGGTAAGAGGTGATTCTGAGTTGATAATAAAGCAAATCAAAGGTGAGTACATTGCGAAACACCCACGTCTTAGAGCTTATAGGAACGTTGTTCTTGATGCCTTGAGATGTTTCACTGAAGTTGACTTGCAGGTAATGCCGAGGGGACAAAACATTCTGGCGGACGGACTGGCTACGTTAGCAGCCACATGTAAGATTCCTTTCCGCTCGACTTGCCCATATACTATGGAGGTGAAATGCAGACCAACTATTCCCGACAATATCAGGTACTCGCAAGTGTTTGGTAATGATGATCAAATTGAAGACTTTCTGCAGTGTAAAAACGATTTTGAATGTACAAATATAGATTTAGAGAACGAAGATGAAAATGTAAATAGATCTTATTTTGAGATTGATAGTGTAAATAGCATAGATTCAGGAGAATTAGGTGATGACGAAATGGATGCCAATGTTTTACATTTGAAAAGCAATGTTTTGCCTAGAGGTCTAGTTCCTTTAGAGGACTTGTTTGATTTTAACAACGTAGCCAAAAAACCCAAAATTGAAGCACATGGACAAGAGGTAGAAGACTGTAATATAGGGATTGAAGAGAAACCCAGGATAGTCAAACTGTCTAAATCATTACCCCCAGAGAAAAAAATCAAATACATTGAGTTGTTCAAAGAATATTCGGATGTCTTTGCCGGGGGCTATGAAGATTTGAAAGCTTATGATACCAGCATCATACAACACAGGATTCCAATAAAAGAAGACCAAAAATTGTTTAGGCAGAAACTTAGGAGGATAAATCCCAAGTTGCTCCCTCTAATAGAAAAGGAAATAAAAAAAATGTACGATGCCAAAATCATAGTCCCTTTGCGTTTTTCCAAATGGGTCTCTAATTTGGTCCCTACACGTAAGAAATCTGGGGAAATCAGACTCTGCATAGATTTCTGAAATCTAAATAAAGTCTCCCTGAAGGATAATTACCCCTTGCCGAAAATGGACCACATCCTGCAAAGGGTGGTTGGATCCAGTCGATTTTCTCTGCTGGATGGTTTCTCGGGTTACAATCAGGTCCTAGTTCACCCGGATGACCAAGAAAAAACCGCTTTCACCACACCATGGGGCACTTTCATGTATGTGAAAATTCCTTTTGGTCTGATGAACACAGGAGCCACTTTCGAGAGGGCGATGGATATTGCCTTAGTAGAAGAATCGGGTAAGTTTATTGTCATCTATTTAGATGATGTAACTGTGTTTTCCTGATTTGATGACGAACACCTGCGGCACCTCAGACGAATTTTCGAGAAATGTAGAAGGTTTGGGATTTATTTAAATCCTAAGAAAATCCTTTTCGGGCTAGAGGAAGGCAAACTGCTAGGACACATCATCTCAAAGGATGGAATCAAAATAGACCCCAGCAGAATCGAGGCCATACAAAAATTAGAACACCCCAGAAACCTTAAAGAACTATAGTCTTTTATCGGGAGAATAAACTTTCTATGAAGATTCATTCCCAATCTGGCCGAGCTCCTTAGAAACATTACAAATATGCTTAAAAAAGATGTAAAAATAAAATGGGACTCTGAGTCCAGACAGTCTTTCGAACAAGTCAAACGAGCACTCACAAAGGCCCCTGTCTTAATCAGTCCTGATTTTACTAAGGATTTCTACCTTTTTTCTTTCACTTCCGAACATACTATAGAAACGGTATTATTACAAAAGAACAGTGAAGGTTATGAACAACCCATAGCTTTCTTCAGTAAAGCATTGAGAGACGTTGCTCTGAATTACAAGATAATGGAGAAACAAGCTTTTGCCTTGGTGAAAGCTATAAAAGACTTTAGAGTCTACATTCTTCATTCCCACACCATAGCTTATGTTCCGAATGCGGTAGTAAAAGACATTTTGACACAGGACAATCCTGATGGAAGAAGGGGAAAATGGATTGCTATCATTTTAGAATACGATATAGAGATTAAGACAACAAAACTAATCAAGGGTCAAGGCCTAACAAAATTAATGTCTGAATCAAATTTCCATGCTCTTGACATTAATTTTTTTAGCCGCAACAGATGAACCGGGCGAGATGGCGACTCCAAGCGTGAGAGAGGTATTTCTCAACTCTCCATGGTACGCAGACCTTATTTTTGTTTTGCAAAATTTACAAGCTCCCCCTGGTTTGACTAAGACTAAAGCTAGATTTTTAAAGTTGAAAGCCTTAAAATTCTGTATTCTAGAAGGCAATTTGTATTGGAAAGATCCCGAAGGCATTCCGTTAAATTGTTTATTGAAAGATGAAGCCGACAGCACGTTATAAGAATTTCATGCAAGAGAATGTGGTGGCCATCTGAACTGGAAGGTCATAGCCAACAAAATACTCAGAGTTGGTTTCTACTGGCCCACCCTATTCACTGATGTACATCATAAAGTAACTGCATGTCATCAATGTCATATGTTTTAAGGCAAAAGGAAACTCCTCCCTCTACCTCTGAAACCAATCTCAGTTGAGGCCCCTTTCCAGCAATGGGGATTGGACTTCATTGGAGAAATACACCCCCCTTCTTCAGGCCAGCACAAATGGATTCTTACTGCCAACGATTATTTTACCAAATGGATCGAAGCAGTACCAAGCAGGCAAGCCACTGACTCTGTTATTATCAAATTCCTCGAAAATAATATATTGTCTCGCTTTGGATGTCCTAGAAAGATTATAATTGATAATGCAT
This sequence comes from Picea engelmannii, assembly GCA_009831015.1. NCBI lineage: Eukaryota > Viridiplantae > Streptophyta > Pinopsida > Pinales > Pinaceae > Picea > Picea engelmannii. Next base: position 232,838 of record ML783145.1, on the reverse strand, counting down.
CTGCTTTTTGGTCGAGGAAGCTCATAGATTTCTGCAACCAGTATCACATTGGTTTGGGGCATTCCACAACCTACTACCCTCAAGGGAATGGGCTGGCGGAATCTTCAAAAAAAACCTTGGTAAATATCATCAAGAAAACATTGCAGGAAAACAAGAAATCATGGAACAACAAGTTGGTGTTCGCATTGTGGGCTGACAGACTAAACACCAAAAGGTCAATTGGTATGTCACCATACCAGCTGGTCTATGGCACAGAGGCAGTTTTCCCCACTTCTTTAGGAGTCCCTATCATGAAGTTGCTTCAAGATGTACAAATTGAGCCAAATGACTCATAGAGAAGGATCAACCAGATGATCCATTTGCAGCAGTCTAGGGAGGACGTTTTCAACAAGACTCAGGTAATCCAAGAAAACATCAAGAAGATCTTTGACAAACGAACCAAGGAGGATGATTTTGAGCTAGGAGATTTGGTGCTGAGATGGGATGCTAGAAATGAAGACAAGGGAAAGCATGGAAAGTTTGGCAGTCTGTGGACAGGACCATACATGATCCAAGCTTTCAGGGGAAACAATGCTTTCTTGCTAAACAACGCTGATGAGACAGGTCTGCCAGGAGGACCTGTGAATGGCAGAATGCTGAAACATTATGTGCCACCTCAATAGAGATTCGAGTTTTCACTCTCCATTGTACATACCAATTTTATTTTTATTTTTCACTTGCATTTTATGAGTGAAGAACATTAGTCAGTTGGTTGAATCCCGAAGAGAAGGCCCTAAGCTGCTGACCACTATTTTTCCAATTTTTGAATATAAAACTAATGAAGGCTACTAGGCAGAAATTTTCAGAATGATAGGAACCAGGATTCTTGGCACTTCACAGGGAAAGTACCATCCCCAGGTGGAGCTGTTGTTATCACACTATAAGTTATAGGATCAACTGGTGACTGGGATATTATCTGTCTCTAGTGTTTTTTTTGACAAATGATTTTTCATTCTGCAAATAATTTGAAAAGAAAAGAAAAGAAAAAGAAAAGAAAAGAAAAGAAAAAAGAAAAAAGAAAAAAGAAAAGAAAAAGAAAAAGAAAAAGAAAAGAAAAGAAAAGAAAAAAGAAAGAAAGAAAAGAGGGCATAAAATAATTGCAATAAAAGCCCCATGAAATAATAGTAACTTGGTCCATACCTTTCAAGCATGGCCAAGTTCTTTTTAAATTTGATGTTGATAGGGTAGTGAATGAATTTCGCTAAACAGTTTAATCTTACCCAAAGTGTCTAAGTTAGATTAGTGAATAAATCTGGCCAAACTGTCTAATCTTGGTCAGATAGCCCCAGGGTAGAGTAAATTATTAACCCAACAGTTTAATCTGGGTTAATTGTCATAGGAAGATAGGTTAGTATGTAGGCTAGTTGCTTTATTGTTTCATTCCAATAAAACCAGCTTGATGTAAATGTTGCACCATGTTTCACATGCTTAGAAGATCGTTTGGTCGAAGCCCCATGGTGATGTCTACTTGAAAAGTTTGGGGGAAAAACCCATAAAATGCATTTATCCTAAGTTTTTCCCCATGCATGTGGTCTCTGCTCCCCATTTGTGTTCCCTGCACATATCAACGGTCCTGATCGCGGCGCCCAGATCTACGGTGTACAGAGCATTCCAGACCCCCCCGACCGTTCTTCTTTTAACTGGGGGGGTCCAGAATCGCTGATAACATTTGCGCGCATCTGGACGGCCCAGGGTGGAGCGCTTAAATCAAAGGTCACTATTGGATTCCAGACCCCCCTGTCTGTTCTTCCTTTAATGGAGGGGGGCGGTCCGGAATGAGTGATAAAGAGCGTGCTTAGATCTGTGGCTCAGATACAGGTGTGCATATCAACGACCCAAAATGGATTTCGGACCCCCCTGGATGATCTGCTTTTAACTGGGGGGGGGGTCCGGAATGGTTTTCCCCCTCTGGTAGGTCCCTTGTTATACGTCGTGTCAATCTATTTGCCCCGAAGTCCTGACACCATCTGTTGTCTGACTTTCCATCGTCACTTATGGACGTCACCTTCCACTTTTTCCCGAGTTAGTCACGTCCCATAACTGTTATCAATCCCTACACCCTTTTCACTCATAGCAAGCCCCTTATTATGACTTTTACCTCCAATCGACAACCTCCACGTCACCCATCCATATCCCTTGGCCACCGTCACCCGCCATCTCATCCTCAAGTGACCCGTTGGCCATTTATTACTGGATAACCTATCTGTTATCCAACTGACCTGTCTCTCGTGCCCAACCGACCCACGTTTAAATAAAACTAACGTTATTCCCCTTACTTTCTCTATTCACCCATCGCACCAGAGAAGTTCACCGCTTACTCCTCCGTTACATTCTGTCGCCCTCATACACAGTCAGTCGCCCCCACTAACGTTGTGTTTATTGGAGGTACTGTTGCAGAAATGGCGCCAAATTCCAAACAAGCTTAAGGAGAGGAGAATCCGTTTCTCCCGCCTCCTGTCGACCTGGACAGGATCCCACTGGTTGACAAAGACTGGTTAATCATAGATACCAAATGTGATTTTGATTTCTCAGACCTCCAGTCATGGCTCAAGGAAGTGTTCCTGGACCAGAGTGATGAAATTGGACTCTGGGAGTCCAATTTACCCCTCTACCTCTTCCCTCAAATCCACCATTTTCCCAAGTTTGCTCTCAAGTGTCAAGCTCATTATATCCCCGAGCAAAGAGTCATCGTCTCCTTGTCCGGAGAGATCCTGTTCCTCATCACGCCCGAATCCATAGACCAAATTATGCAAATTCCCCGAGCCGACTCTGCATCTCCCTTCAACCTGGAAATCCTTACAGAGTTGTACCAGAAAATAAATTTTCCCCAAAGAGCTCAAATATTCGAGCTTTTCCTTCCCACATCCGCTCAATTCTCCTCCACAAATCCTCCTTACCCATCCTCCATGTTCTCAACTAAGGGAAACCAGGTCATCTCCTCCCTTTGTGCTTTGTTAGGATACTATTCCGACAAGTGGGTAGATGAGCCCATTCTGGGTTTTCTATCCATTTTCTCCACTGATGAAAATCCCACCACCCAGTTTGATTTCAGCACATTCTTGGCAGACAATATTCGCGAACAGTTCGTGAATTTTGGCACAGAAGGCATATTCAGATATTCATCAATACTATCCTACTTGTTCGTCTTCTTCCAGGCGGATAAATTTAGTTTTTCCATGCAAAAGATGGATGAAGATGGTAAACCTCAGGTAGTCACAACATGGACTTCCTTTCTCAAGCACAACTCCACAGAGTACAGTTTTAAGGCGTTCATCGATTAGTTCTACCACCCTGTGGTGAGTATGCTGAGTGGTAGGACCGAGCCTCGAATAAATGACGAAGTCCAGAGAATCCTGCATCTCTCGGACAACACAAAGACTGGGGATTGGTACCTGTATCAAAATCATACCGAGATCAGAGTATACGTGTGCGAATTGGCACCGTATAAGCTACCCAAGTATTTTCCTGTCAGAATCTTTGCTCTAGAATATATAAGGTAGATTATAAATTCAGATGATATTCATTTTGTATCATTGAAGAAAAACCAGCAGCTTAGAATCAAGGGGCAGATTGGCTCCTTCATCTGCAACAGTCGTGGCACCGGGGAAGAAGCAGAGAGGATGCTAAGGGAGATGAAATTATTCATGAGTTTCCCATGGCATTATGATCCATGTGGGATCATATCAGAAATGCGGGTGAAGAAAAAAAACATCCCGTATGTTCATGTGCCTAAGCCTGAGGTGGAAAAATTTGCAAATCAGACAGTGTGGGAGCCTAACACCTTGGTCGAAGTGAAACAGCAAGTTCCCCCGACCACTGTTCCACCAACGACCATGCCACAGGTCCCAAAAGAGAAGAGGCCGAGGCAGGATTTATCTCCGCCTGTCACTGAGGTATCTTCCGAGGAATTCCAGCTACATACCAAAAGGCCTAAGACTTCGTCAGTCCCCGGCCCGACCGGGGAAAAAGAAGCCCCACCTACCACAGTGATTAATTCTTTTATTCCACCCTTTGGTTCGAGCCTTTATAAGGACATTACCCCAGCATTACCGAAGAAATCCATAGACTCCCCATTGAACACTCAGCCAGGCAAGACTGGGCCCAAATTGAGCATTTTCGAGAAGTACGAGCTGATCAAGAAAAGGAACCAGACCCTTACCAACAGTACTTGCGCTCAGTTTTGGAAGCAGACGTCGACTACACAGCATAGGCTGTTGTCTGCATTTGACACAGAAAAGGGAAGGATGCACATGGCATTCCTCCAAGCAAAGGTGCCAGATCCAAAGGTGATCACTGACTACAAGAGGGCCAGCTTCGAATTTCAGACGAAGGACGTGAACCCAGCTGATCAGATGGATCTGCACAAGCAGACAGGGGAAATGGTGTTCTATACATTGGTGCATTCTTCCACTTCCGCAGACAAATTGCAGGTGTCACTGAGCAATGTTGAAACAAAACTCAAGATGGAGAAGATATCATCATTTGCAAAGGACAATAGAATCAAAACTTTGGAGGAGCTGGTCCTCAAGATTGGTTATGACCCTTCGAACGTCAAAGCAGCGGAGGAAATGATAAAGAAGAATAATACTAACATCGCCTCCTTGAGGAAACAACTGAAACTCCTGCCCACAGAGGACTCGGAGGTGAGGGAGATAGCAAAGAAAGAAGGCGAGAAGGATGAAATTCTCAAGCTTCTCATGGAGCAGAATGCACAGCTCAAAGAAATGGAAGTTGAGATGGAGAAACTATTAAAAGAGAAGGAGTAGCTGAAGCCAATGGAAGTCATTCCATTTAGTGCCATTCCAATTTCAGGAGCAAGCACAACATTAGTGACAACAGTCCCATCCGCAACTCCATTGACATCCCAAGAGAAGACAGTCGACCTGGCTAAATCCATGGAAAAGATGAACCTGCAGGAGACAGAGATCAATAGGCTTAAAAAGGAAGTTGAGAACCTTTAGGAACTCAAAACTTCCTTCCAAACCTGCCTCTCCAAGGAAAAGCAGGTGGCAGAGCAGCTCAAGTAGGAGTTACAACAGCTCCGGAAGCAGACAGTAGCAGGAAAGACTTTGGTCGAGGTTAAAGAGAATGTATGGATAGACATCACTAAGTCCATGAATGAAATATGGCCAATGATCCAGATCATGTTTGAGAAGAATGAGTTGGTGATGAGAAGCAAACAGGCCATTGAGAAGATCAGAGTGGAATTGGGAGACATGCCGACACAAGCGAACGAGATCATCAAATTCCTCAATTCTAAGACCAGGGAAGAGCTGGAAGAGCTGAAGATTGAAGACAAAACATAGACCATCCTTGAGGTCAAAATGGTTTTGACTAAGAGAGGATTAATGCTTTAGTTGGAAGAAAAGGTTCAGGCCATGGACCTTGGGGTACAGAGATTCTTCAGCAAGATTGAAGCTCTCCAGAAGAAAGGTCTTCCTAGTCTGAAAGTGATCAATGATAAATTGATGACACTCCCAGAATACAAGAAGAGATTAGCCGAAGTGGCTAAGGATAGTTCAAATTTTGCAGGCATACAAGGGAGCATCACCGATAAGGCATTCCTGGATTCCCTTCAGTGGGACATCAGTATCCAACACGAGATTCGATACATATTCCTCACCAAGCCTACATTCACCAAGTATACAGAAATGGACGAAGTGTATCGAAGACTGCTCAAAGTCAACGTGCCCAGTCATCTCAGATGGGAGGAACTCTGCGATCTGATCGATTAGCAAAGGAGATGTCCAGGTCCAGTCAATTGTCCAGTCAGATGAGGTTGCGCAAAGGCCTCATCAACGGTCTACCCAGAAATCAGCGTGGAGTTACACCAAGTCATCAAGCAGTTCCTAGATTTAGGAAATTTGTTAAATTAGTTAGGCTAAAAATAGATTTAGCACGTCCTGGTCATTTATGACAGGAACATTTGTAATTGGAGTTATAAATACTTCACCCTTTGAAGTATTGAGGGTTGTTGATCTTCACACCCTAACGCTATTCAGATTGTAATATCTTTGAAGAGATCTTCCATTAATAAAAAGATGGCACTTTTACAGGATTCTTGCGTGTATTCACTGGTGATGTTTTTTCTCTAAGTTGAATGTTTTTCTCGCTTTGTTATCATATTGTTTTCTGAATCTAACCTTTAAGAGTAACGAATGTTGCAGGATTTATCTCGTATACCCTGTTTCTGACTCGAAAGATTTTAGTGTTTTTCTTCTGGTGTTTTCAATAAAGGAATTCTTAACTGCTTCTTTGTTGAAAGTATCTTTCTCATATTTTCTGCTAATCATCATTTAAGCTACTAAAAGATCCAATGATTATATTATCTCACCCTGTGAAAGTTTTCCCTTTGCGTTTCTGGTTCAGATTTCATATTTTATTAAAACACAGACCCCATAGCCCAACGGATGTGCTGACTGTCTCAACGAATTCAAAAAACACTTTAACAACAAAACCTACCTATTACTTTACCTAGCCTAATATCTAAAATTGGAAACATAGCTAAATCATATAGAGAGATCCCTCTCTGAAGTTGGAAGGGCTAGATCCCAACTTCAAAAGTGGTTGGATAAAGTTACCTTTGTAGATTTCTTCTTTTTTCAACCTCTAGGAAATTCACCAAGTGCTAACACCGATAACAACAAGCAGGTCTTCATCAAGTGGCCACTTTGGAGGCACCTCAACTTTCAAGGTACAAGTTGATTTTGATATTCCCATATTTGAAGGACATATAGATGCGAATTCCCTAGAAAAATGGATAAATCTACTAGAAGGTTATTTCTTTGTTCATAATTCCTCCGACATAGAAAATATCATCTTTGCACTCCTTAAGGATCTCCCCCATGTCGAACATTGGTGGGAAACTTACTGGGAGGAAAGTTCCACATAGGAGTCTGGAATATATGGGGTCGAGCCCACTTGGGATTTTTTGTGGATGCGGTAAAGGAATAGTATTACGTTGTTGGAAACTATGATGATCAGTACATGAGATGGACCACACTAAAACAAGAGAGGGGCCAAGAAGTTACAGAGTTCACCAATACCTTCCATACCTTGCGCACCAAGCTGTGTATCAAAGACTCTGAATGACATTTGGTTCTCAAACACCATGGGGATCTACTTAGATACATGCAAACTTAAATGGATTTTTTGGACATCTCATCACTTGGTGCTTCTTATCGATATGTTGTTAAAATTGAGAAGAAATTTAAGCACTAGAAAAAACAGGATCTTGGGTCTACAAATCCGCAACAACCAAAGTATTATAAAGATGACCTTAACAAACAGTCTCTTGAAAACCATTCCAAGCCACAGGAAAAGAAGGGTCACGGAAAGACAAAGAAGGAAACCAAAAAATGGTGCGATTTCCACAAAATCCCCTAGCACAACACCGATGAATGTCACTCAAAACAATGATTGGTGGCCAATATCAAAGATAAGGAACCAAACTCTGATTTAGAATATGATTCAGAATATAATGATAGAATACAGATCATCGATGTAGACCCCACTGCTATCGTCGTGACTGCAACAATTCAACCAGAAGAACCAACAGATCCTAAAGAAGGGGAGCACCTTTTTAATTTACATATGTGGGTGAAGGGGACCCCGCTGCATTTTATTGTTTATAGCAGAAGACAGAAGAATCTCATCTCAACATAGGTTTTCAAACATTTTGGACTGTTGATAGCACCACACCCGTAGCCATATAACATCGGGTGGCTTCACTAGGGATGAGATATTCGTGTCAACCAGTCATGTCGATTGTCATATGACATCCAACCCTTCAAAGATGAGGTATTATGTGATGTTTCCCTACTGGATGTTTGTAATGTTCTCTTGGTATAGCCATATATGTGGAAGCGCCATGCTATTTATGAGTCTCGACCTCGTAGTGTCATTGTTACTCTGGGGGGTCATCTCTATAGGATACCAGAGGTAATTACAGGATACCAAAGGTAATTCCAACTATTTTCCCACCTAAACAGTGCCGCAAGGTAGTATCTCATACTACAAAATTCAGCTTCTTCATAGTTTGTTCAAAGCGTGAACAAAAGAACACCACGGTAGATTCAATCCAAGCACCTTCTATCCAACAGAAGTAGGTAGACAAGATTGTAGCAAAATGTAAGGACTCCTTCTGCACACATGAATCTCATGTAGCCAGACTGGTTAAAAAGGTCCAACCCTTCCATCCATAGTTTCGTGACAACCTTCAACAAGCTAAGCAACACAACTCCAACAAGGAAAGTAGCTCATCAATATGCAGATTCAACAAACGTTTTCCCCTCTTCACCGTGCACTCAATGCAATGGATACCATTGCTTCATAAGGAGGGAGGATTGATATAGGTGGATATCGGTGGCCACCCACCTTTTCCAACTAGCTCAAAACAATTTTCTAGCAATTTTGGTAATTTACTATTTTTAGCAGTTTTTAACTTCCGGGGCCATTTTGAGGGCCTAAATGAAGGTTTTTCGGGATAGATCTTCTCAATGATAGTCAAAGGATTTGATTGAGTGTTAAGCCCTAATATTGGCTCATTACCCCTTAATTGGGGCATATTATATTAGTAATGTTATTTTATTTATGTCAGCTTTAGGCCATTAGTTGTAATTATACCTCCTAGTCTCCTATATATACCAAGGAGACATTTTCATTTTGAATCATATTGTACTTGAACATTTAAGTACGGTAAAAGGAGGTTGACCCCTCGAAGAGGCTTATTATCTGAAATTATCTCTTTTTCAAGGCGTTGATTACTTTTTCTGAGGTTTTTCTATGCTATATTGATATTTGGTTCTTAACAGTATCAAAGCTCAAGGTCTTGGGGTTTTGCTGCTACATCCGAGACACCCTGGCATTTTCGCTATAACTTTTTTTCTACAAATTTTCAGAAGGAACGTCTTGGATTTTATTTAGTATATGGATCAAGGTACGTTGGGTTCAAAATTCAGCTCCTGAGGCCTTATACTTTTAGAGATACAACCTATACAAGATAGGGTTCTAGAATCATCTTGAACTGAGTCATTGCGGAATTTTCGCTATAAAATATTTTCTATAACGTTTCAGACCCTGAAATCTAGAGGATATTCATAGAAATTAGTAAGGTATCTGGAGGACTTTGTTTTGAAGAGCAACCACGTTCCTAAGATTGATATGAGGAAGTTTGATGGCAAGGATCCAATCACATGGATACTTCAGATGGAGCAGTTCTTTGATCTCCATAATGTGCCACATACACAAAAGGTACAAATTTCTTAATTATATTTAGAACCTAATCAATTTGTATGGTATCGATGCCACTTGGACAATTTTCACAAAAGAAATGATAGTACACTATGAAGATACAAGGAGCAATACCTTCTTTAGCCAATTGATAAATCTCAAGCAAAAGGGTTCAGTTACCGAACACATTGAGAACTTCCAAAGATTGAATATGAAGGTAACCGATATTCCATATGAGCACTTGATTGATGTATTCATAGGAACTTTAAAGGATAACATTCAACATGAGGTTTTCCTTTGGGAACTCAAATCATTGGAGAATGCATTTAAGGTGGTAAGAAATGTTGAAAGTAAAAATATGGCTATGGCTACTAGAAGGACCAATCCTAACATCTATAGAGATAACAATGCTCCTTCTTTTAAAACACCTCAACCTACAAGGTTGACACCTCAACAATTGGAGGAAAGAAAAGAAAAAGGTTTATGATTTAATTGTGATAGCAAGTACAGTAAGGGACATAAGTGTGGTGAGAATAAATTATTCTACATAGATTGTAAAGAGGAAGAAGAAAAAGAACAAGAACCATCTCAAGATGAAAACGTAGAAACAATTTCATCTGAAGAGTTGACTCCCACGATATTATGTAATGCATTGGCTGGAATTAGCACTCCTCAAACCCTCAAGATCGAAGGATACATAAAAAAAAAAGAGGTAATAGTCCTAATTGATTCTGACAGTACTCATAATTTCATTCACTATAAATTAGCCAAAGCTCTCAATTTCTTTGTATATCCAGTGCCAGAGTTTCAAGTAATGTTTGCAGATGGAGGAACTATCAATTGCTCAGGAAAATGAAATAAGATCAATCTTACTATGGGGGAATATGTAATGAATAGTCCAATGATTGCTATACACATGGGCGGTGTAGATGTTGTACTAGTGTTATCGGACTAATCGGTAGGTGTGGACACTAACAGATCTTCCTAGATCCACCTGGATCTAGAATAAAACATGACAGGACATGACTCTTTCCCTAAGTTATGACCATTGAATTAGCTAGTAAGGAGGAACAAGTGACATATCTTTGTATCGCTTCCTTAGGTCTTTGTTGCTCCCTCTTCGCTCCGGTGCTCTCGTGAGGTCAAGACCAAGACAACACAAACCAACCAAAGTGAAGATAGAAATTTGTATTCAATAGTCAACTTATGCATATGATCAAGGAATTACACAATAAAGTAAGAATGACTTTATGGGAAAATGACATGTCCCTGTATCATATTAATCGAAAGTAGAAGATACAACATGATCGCCTTGATGTCGCAAGCTTCCTTTCGGTGAATCTTGGTTCCAACACACACACTTGCTCTGTCCTTGCATGAAGAAGATCCAATTCCTCTTGATAGACCTACTAGAGTCTCCAAGCTTCTATTCAAGCTGGGTTCTTCACACAATTCCTTCACCAATTCTTCAACTAATCTTGCTTAACCTTTTCCATGAGAATCCTTTCAATATATAGGAGAGGGTGAGATGGTTACATGGATGAGAATGAACCCACCAAATCAGGGAAACCAGTAAAATGATAACCATTCGAATGCCAACCCATTTTCTAGAAGATTCCCTTTTAGAACCCTCGAGACTTCTTCCCTTTTCCAAGCTTGAAAATAAGTTTGCACCCTATGTATAGAGCACAGTGCAAGAAGTTCACACCCTAGATGAAGGTGGCCTGCGAGAATGGGTCATTCTTGCACCCTAGGCTATAAGAAGCCTGCGAACTCACTTTGAAAATATGTTTTCTGGAAGGAGATAAATGCCACTTTTCTCAGGAGAAATTTCTTGTTGGGAGCCTGAGTACACTATTGTCAATACATCACCAAGATGACCAAAATCATGTGTAACAGAATGCCCCCCAAAGTACAAGGCCGGAATCAGTGACAACCGAAACACTTTATAAACTGCGTGTGTGTGTTGGAAACCAGGAGCGCACCTAATCGGAAACCTGCAAACAACCAAGCATCTGTAGAATATCATACTAGTTCTGAGGTAGGAATTCCCATACTCAGATCACAAATGGATGACATCATAAACATAGGTCATGGATACCAATCATACACTGTGGATCTATGCCATCAAAATATTGCATAGCCACTAAGAATACATTGTGGATCCATGCAAGAAGATTCAAATTGAGATGTCATAGACATGAGACATACAAAGTAGATGTATGTGTCAACAAATTATACACATTCCATCGCATCCTAGATCAAAGAGATGAGACCTAGGGTCTTCAATCCCATCACCTGAAAGTACGAATCTAACCATGTGATTACATGTGTTGAAGTCGAACATGGTAGAAACCACTTGATTTCCAGTCATTGATGAAACTGTTAACAAGTGGGAGGAAATCACTATTAATGTCAATGACTCCCAAGGTACACTAGTACGATCCACCAAATGTGAATAAATGAGTTGAGGTCGAACATCCGACGAAATCTCCCAATCAGGGGTCAATGATGAAAAACCCACTGTCGAAAGCAAGGAAACCTGCCATTGAGGCATGCAAGTTCCAAGGTACCAAATAATTTCTAAGTCTTGTTTATGGATAATGAGCTGGAGTCGACGGAACAAAACTCGTCACAGGAGGGCCTTGATGTATCCCCCATCAATGAAACGAAATGAGTAACATATTTTGAAAGTGAAACAAAGTATGATGTATGTTGAACTGGACACAGGGAAGGCCGACACAGACATAATAGACAACTGTAGATGGCCGACTCAATAGAGGTTTCAGATGAACTTCTCTTGAACATATGGATGACATGACCAATGATTTGGCAGCACTAACTCAGAGACGACTCAGGATATGACCTTGTATCAAGTCGAATGAGAGAGAAATGGATTTCCTAAACCGGCTTCAGATAATGAATAGGGGGGTGTCATGTTCAAGAGCGACACTTACTGCCAATAATACGAATACGAAAACACATCCCTTTCCCAAATTTCCCCCCACCATTTCTGGCAAGTACCTCTTTATTTTTACGCAAGCTTGAGGAGGATAACATATGCTTGTTGATGTAAGCTCATCCTTCGGATGAGTACTTCGGAGTATGTTTAACGAACCCTAGGAAGGAGTGGTTCGGTCCCATTACGGGTCTTTCGATGTTTGTTTAACGAGTCCAAAGATAGAAAACTCGAAGGTTTTTCATGATTATAGAGTTTGGAAAAACACTTAAAAGAGAACTCTCTCAGTTCCTTTTTCGTAAAATAGTCTGATGAGACCGAAAACGAGATAAATTATCTCCTAACAGACGCTTTCTTCAAATACTTTAACGAGCATGAGAATAACAAGGTTGCTTGGTGATCTTTTCATGTTTAGAGAGTCTGAAAAGAGCTTAAAGAGGACTCCAGGGGGTTCCTTTTTTGTATAACCTTGTTGAGCCCAAAAAAGTGATAAAAGTGTGCTAGATCACGTTCTCATGTATTTTCGAGCGTGAGAATGGACAAAGACCAAGCTCGAGGTTTTGTGCAAAAAACCATAAAAAACAATTCAAACATGCGACGAAAAAGAGAAAAAATATTTGTATCCCTGCGTATGAACGTCAAAGTCATTATGTCTGCAAAATTCGCACTCATAAGGGTATTAGGCATTAGGTTTAATAAATAAAACAATTATAAAACCAATAAAAATGGCAAAAAGGAAATATAAATGGGTAAAAGTTCTTTTTACCATAGTCATTGTAACTTTGCCAATATTTTAGCTGAAAACCCCTCTTTTGCCCTTGAATTTCGATGCTCGATTGTGGAAGGTACGAGCATCCATTTGATGAACCGTCTACGACAGTGAGGTAAGCTACTTGTCTTCTATCTTTTCATGGTTCAATTTTTCATTTTCATTGGTAAATTTCAAGTTTTTTATCTTGTTTTAGGGATTAAATTTGCGCTTAGGCATTCTCGTAGGCTAGCCACATGGGACCTGCGAGAATGCATGATTCTCGCAAGTGGCCCCAAAGGCACCTGCGGGAACCTCGCACTGTGCCAAAAGGGCACCTGCGAGAACCACAAAGTGAAAATTTTGTTTAAAGTTTTCTCAATGAAAAATGTACCAAATCTTGAAGGGAGTTGCTGACCTTCTTCTTATGTGTCTTATGCAGGCATTTGGCTGTCACCATGGTTCTGGAATGGCGTGAAAGAGAGAATGAAGAAGATGATGCTATTGTTGGGAATAACCCGGGCACCATTTCCTCTTTGCGAGACTGTGGTCCCCTGAAATTCTTTCGTATCCCGGGTATGAGGGCCCAAGTTGGGCTTTTGGAGTACCTCGTTCATATGTGGGATGTGGACCAACAAGTATTCCATGTAGGGGTCCACACATTGTCCTTGGATATCGAGGACATTTATTTCTGGACAGGACTGTCACGGCATGGGTACCATGCTAGCTTGACTGGTAACAGAGGTGGTGGGATGCCTATGAGTGAATACTGTCATTTGTACTGTGTTCCAGAGGCAGAAAGAAGCAAAGGAAAAGTGGCCATTTGGGGGGTGTAGGATTTGACCCTTCACACTATTTTGTTCACCATTTCTCATATGAATGGGAGAATTTCTCCACACATGGCTCTCCAAAGATACTTTCAGTATGCCATAGAGTGTACTGAGCCTTGGGTTTTTAACTGGGAAGACACAGTCCTTCGTAGCGTGAAGAGGCAGTTGACTAAATGCAGGAGAGGTGACCTGAAGCAATTCAGGTACGGGTCATTGTTGGTGTCCTTCTTTCTTGAGAGGGTTCCCTTGCTAAGGTTGTAGGTTGAGTGGGGTTTATCAACTCCAGAGGATCCGAGAATTCTGAGGTGGTGTAACCTCATGGCCCGGCATGTAGCTGGACCAATCATCAAATACAATGATTCCTTCTTTGACTGGTTGCGACCACAGATGTTGATGGTCGATGATTATGCCTATGCTGGGTTGGACTTCCGAGGGGATCTGGACTTGGCCCTACCTGAAGGTGCTCAGTGGGGGGATCTCGGTAAGAAGTACACATTTTTTATTTTTTAAATGTTTTTGTGAATTTTATCATGTGCAAATGTTTTTATGTTCGTCCAAGGTCTAATTACAAAAATTCTTTTTTGATGACATAAACATGGGGCATTATCGACCTCCGGGTACTTCTCCTATTCAGCGATGAGGAGAGGTGGCTCCAGTGCCATGATGGGATGCTGAATATTATGAAGTAGTGGAACAAAACTTAGAGGGTTTGACAACAGACATTCCGAACATGCCTCTCGGAGAGGTCCCGCAATGTTATCAACATCATACTGTGGGGGTGTCAGAGTCTGTTGGCCAACTTCTTTGTAGGGTTGCCTGGGCAGTCGTGTGTTACTGTGAACGTCATCCATGACGTCACTTTGTAGAATCTATGAGCTTCAGATTTTGAAATTTTGGTCCTCAGACAAAACTTTTTTGTAAAAAACTTTTTGATCGTTATATATACATACGACTTCTACTGGCTTATCTTGTGTTGTGTGATACTTGTGATGTGATTGATTTCTAAATGACCCAAATGTCTATCTAATACATAGTTATCTAATGCATCAGTTAATGTATTTAGACATCTAGGAATATGTTGATACTTAATATAATCAAAATAACGTTCCAAAAGGCGAATTCGCAAATATACCCGTAACAAAGTAGGACTTCGAATAGTATAGACATTACTTAACTGTAGTACTACGAGCTGCGAATCGAGTCGCACAACCAAGTGATGGATACTGAGCGAGATAACATCAATAAACAATTCGATAACAACGCTATACTCTACAATATTGTTGGTCGCACGGTCGAGGCACACACCTCGTAGAGTGACAAGTTCGTTTGTAGGGGCGTAAATTGCCCATGCAGCAGAAGCAAGGTTCTGAGTACTATGACTAGCGCCATTAGCGAAGCCAATGTGGGGTAGTGAAGACTCTGACATCTGGAAATCAAACACAACGTCACATAAGGGAAGAGACCAGATAATGACAAAAGCAAACTATAGTAACACACAAGAAGTATGGTACAATAAAATACAAGTACTCGTGCACAGGTGATCTTATGCATAGTACTTCTTTAAGTACAACCCATTTCTGGGTTCACTCAAAGGGATACCATCGTAATCTACTAACTCGTAAGTTCCTTTCTCCAAAACTCGTCTAACGATATAAGGACCTCGCTACATGGCTTCGAATTTTCTAGCTCCTAGCATATCTCGATCTTGTTCGTAGAGGAGAACCAGATATTGGGCCTTGACACATTTCTTCTGGGCTTCTATGACTAGGGTAGCATCGCGCCGAGTTTTGTCTAATCGCATGAGATACAATAGATGTTCTTCTTCTGCAGAAGTGTTTGGTAGGAGTTCGACGACTAGTTTTAAAGAGGGTATCTCGCATTCAATCGGGAGGATGGCTTCTAGACCATAGACTAACCGTAAAGTTGTAAACCTAGTAGTAGACTTAACGAACGTCCGATAATCCCACACTACTGAAAAAAACATTGTGTGCCAACTTGTTTTGTGAATCCCTATCATTCGTCGAAGCATGGTTAAGAGAACTTTATTAATCGCTTCGACTTGGTCGTTGGCTTGTGGGTAATAGGGCATTGTGTTTTCATGGAAAAGACCCAACTTTTCAGTGAGTTCGGACATCATGAAGTACTAAAGTGGCTACCGTGATCAGTGATGATAGCCCGAGGAACAAAAAACCAAGCTATGATGTAATTGAAAATGAATAATGATGTTGTCTTTCCAATATTGTCAAATGTCGGCATCACCTCGACCCATTTCATAAAATAATCTATGGCTACAATAATGTATCCATGCCCCCCGACCGAGTGGGGGTGACATGTCATGAAATCGATACCCCATTTCACAAAAGGACCAACGGAGAACACAGGGTAAAGAGGAGCAGGATGTGACCGTATCTTATGATTATAGGTCTGGCAAGCATGACATTTTTGGACGGCGATGATGCAATCGTTAAATAAAGAAGGCCAAAAATATCCTACCCATAAGATCTTCTGGGTAGTAGCATACCCAGACATATGACCACCATAGGCTTCAGAATGGTAGTCATTTAAGGCTTTCTCAGCTTCGTCGAACATGAGGCAACGTAAAAAAATTGAGTCAATCCCACGATGATAAAGAGTATCCCCGAGGATAATATATTGACGTTCTTGGTAGCATATGCAACGTCGATCAGTACTGGACAAATTGGGACGAAAAGTCTGGGTTTGGAGATATATGATTATATCACCGTACCAAAGATCATCGGAGCTAATTAGGAAAAGGGATTCATTGGGTAATGAATCGGCTGCTACATTTTCTGTTTCAGAGTAGGGAAAGTCGCATATCAACTCGACGAACACTAAGGACTTCTTGGACTTGGATCGTTCGAATTCCAAGTCAAACTCCTAGAGTATCATGATCCATTTGGAGTATTTTCCCCCTAGCAATTGACGTGTGAGAATGTGTTGCATAGGGTTGCAGTTATAAATCACCATAGTCTTGCGAGAGAGGATATAATGCCGGAAGCGTTGAACTGCTTGGACGGCTACCAAGGCCATTTTTTCGACATGTAAATACTTGGTTTCACTAGGCGTTAGACTTCAACTCAAGTAATAGATAACATGTTCATCATGAGAATCATCCTCTTGGACGAGAACCATAGCGATGGTGTAATCCGAGGCGGCGAGGTAGAGGAAATAATCGCGACTATAATCGAGGAGTAAAAGAAGCGAAGCACGTGTCAGGGACAGTTTCAAAGCTTCGAAGGTTTTGTTTGCGATGGTATCCCATACGAACTCAGACCCCTTTTTGAGGAGTCACGTAAATCCAAGAGTTATCTCGGTGTAGTTTGGGATGAAGCGATGAAGAAAGTTTGCTTTCCCTTGCAAACTTTGTAACTGGCGAAGTGTAGAAGGAGGAGGGAGATTGAGAATTGCCTCGACCTTTAAGGGATTTACTATGATCCCATGACGTGAAACAATAAAGCCTAGAAGTCGACCGGATGCTACGAAAAAAATACATTTGTGAGGATTCAAGCGTATATGGTAAAACCGACAGCGGATGAAAATGGCTCGGAGGTGGATTGGATGATTGACTCAGCGCATGGAATGAGCTGGTAAGTCGTCAAGATATGGTTGCACGATGTGCTTGATATCATGGAAGGCATAAGACATAGTGCGCTGAAAAGTTGCGTCAGCATTATTGAGAGCGAAAGGAAGTTATCGATAATCAAAAGTGCCCCAAGGACAAATGAAAGAGGTTTTGTGTTGATCCTCGGGAATAATATTGATTTGATTATATTTGGAGAAACCATCCATCAGAGAGAATATTTCGCTTCCGGTGAAATCGTCGACAATCTGATCAACGAAGGGGGTAAGAAAGTTGTCTTTGGGACAAGCGTTGTTAATATCCCTATAATCAAGGCATACGTGGATTGTGCCTTGTTTCTTGTCGATCGAGACAAGATTGGAAACCCAGTCAGTGAGGGCCACCAGGTAAATAAAGCCGTCTTTGAGAAGTTTTTTGACTTTAAGATTGATAGCAGCTGCTTTACGTGGGTGAACTGGATGAAGGCATTGTCGGACAGGTTTAGTGTCTGGGTATGTCTTGATCTCATGTATCACAATGTCGGGGTCGATACCTGGCATTTCTTCATAGTTCCAGGCAAATATGTCATGAAATTCTTTGAAAAGTGACTGGTAGGTGATGATTTCATCTGGGGAACATGAATCTCCGATATGCACATTTTCGACAATTCCAGGTTTGATGGATATGTCGAGGGGAATAGTGGGTGAGATATTGTTTAAATTCCCTTCGGAAAACACATCATGTGTGGACTCGGGAATGATTTAAATGACGACAATGGTCGACGGGGTCGATATCCGTTGGTAGCTCTCGATGGTGTGTTGTTCTAGGAAGAGGATGGAACGGTGATGTCCATTGTTCCAAGGGGTTTCTTCCATGACAGACATAATCATCTCATCCGTGGGAAAAATAATGAAAAAAGGGCCTGGAGATAACTCACCAAGAGAGGGGGTGTAAGGGGTTTCCGATTGAATGGCCTGATAGGTCGATTCGAACGGACTTAAAGTCATTGCGTCACCGTAACAATGTTGATCGTTGGGGTCAGGTACCATCCATGGGTCGTGAGACACAGGGGTTCTGTGAATCGAGGTGGAGATCATGTTGATTGAAGAGATATATGAGTGTGGAACATCGGGTGGTGGAATGAGGAAGGTACCCATTAACGAAGAGTCTTTGAGAAGACCTACACCGATGTTCTCGTAACCTGGTGGGGTTTTAGTGATGAATAGTATGTTGCCAGTATGTGTATCTGAGTTAAAGAAGGCTAATTGGTCAACGATGATTACCTTTCCTTGATGTGGGAAATGTACAACATGAAAAAGAGTCGACACAACTGCGTGCATGGAATCGATCTAGCTATGACCAAGCAGAAGATTGTAATCGAGAGGAGCGTCAAAGACTTCCACTTCGACTTGGACTGTTTTTCCTTCTAGCATTATTGACAACAAAGGAAGGACACCGTAAGGCTTGAAACTGGATCCATTGAAGGCTTTGAGTGTGTTATGGGATTCATTCAAAGAGGGAGAGCCGATGGCTTTCTAACAGGTAACAGACATGACACACGTCGAGGAACCCTCATCAATAATGGTTCAGAAAATGTTTTTGTCAGAGACGATCACTTGGATTTGGAATGTGAGTTGAGGGGGTAACCTTGGAATGTGATCTTCCAAGTCAAAAATTATTAAATTCATGTTCATCGGGTCGATTCCACTGATAGCTTTCAACAGTGCCTTTCGTTGTGTGGGACAAATTTGAAGGACTTCGAGGGCTGACATTGCGAAAGGTGCTTGGGCCAGATCTTGAACAATGCTATATTTTTGGGTAGCACGAGCGTAAGGATTGAAATCCGATTTCTGAACGACGCCCTTTAGAGGGGGAAAAGAACTATGTTAAGACTCGGTTGTTCGAGATGAAGAGGACCGTTGGTAGGTGGATTTGTGGGAGAGGGTTGGACCAATGAAGGAAGTATATCATCAACCTTCTCTTTCGAGGGAGAATAATCTTTGGCTCGAGTGGTAAGTGCGATGTCATTCTTCTTTGAATCGCCAGTACACATTAATACATAGGATGTAGTGGAAGGGGAAGGTTGGTCATGAATGACCAATTGGGCCTATTGTTGAGAGGGGAAGGGTTGGGACAAGACGATCGGAGTGGGTGGTTTTGGAGCCCCTTGAAGGAACTTAGTAACCTTGGCGCACATGGACAATCCTTTGTGTAGTGATCATCACCACAGATAAGACAAGGGTATCGAGGTTTGTGCTTATCCCTATCGTCAACAGGTGGAGTTTTGGTTCTCTCTGCTTGTGAAGTATTTTTGTTCTCCTTATTATTACCCTTTCCCTTTCTGGATTTGTTTTTACCGACTGGGGTAGATTGGATAGCATTTACCTCAGAAGTCTTGCCGGTGGGAGGGGTAGGAGATGGAGAATTTTGAACATTAGAAGAAGCGGGTTTGGGGTTGTTGCTTGAGGCGGAATGTGGTTGGGCATGGAAAGTTCCAATCACACCGTCGACTGCATGAGAAGCAGTTGGAGTAGTTGAAGTAGCGGAAGTGGAAGGACGAGGTGCATCAGGGAGTGAGTCGTAAAGAGTACCCGTTTGTGAGTAAACGAGGTCAAGGTATTGAGCACGACTTATGGCCTGTTCTTCCGTGACAACTCCACCCATGGCGATGTCACGACTGATGTCATTCACAAATGATTTTGTGAACCACTCTGCCAGCAACTGATCGGGAAGTTTGAGTTTGATGAGACGTCGTCTCCGTTGCCACTCATGAATGTGATAAGATATATGAGTGGCTTTGGTTTGTTTGAAATAACTCAAAATCTCGGTCCCCGTTTCATAACGGATCGATAACTAGTAGTGGGTGAGGAAAGCCATAGCTAGGGTGTTGAAGTCTGTGAAAAAACCTCGTGGTAATTCTATATACCACTTCGCGGCAGAACCTATGAGAGTTATTTGAAAAAGACGTAAACGAATGGAGTCATCCATCAAGGAGTTGGATGAGCACCAGAAGTGAAAAGTCATGACATGATTGTTCGGGTCCTCTCTTGCTTTGCCATCGAATTTAGGGATGTCAGATGGTAGCTTGGCTGATATAGCAGGCCAATGGGGAGAGTGACGGATTGGATCATTTAAAATCCTCGATAGATCTGGGAGGTCCAAAGTGGCCAAGAAGTGTAACTGTCTATTCACATGCAGGTACTGGTGGCTTTGGGGAGTGATTCCCGTCGGCAAATCAGTGGGACCATAAGCAGTTTGCATATAATGCGAAGACCCAGGAAGATTAAGTGGTTGTTGTAGAGGAAAGTAGCTCATGGGATTGTATCCTTGAACAGGGACGTGATTTTGAGCATTCGAGCCCCAAATAGGATTGGACGTACCTGGATATGGTTGGCCTATACTAGGGGGTATAACAGATGTAGTTGGAAGCTTTTGCCCCCCAGTCGATTGAGGATTATGTTGTATCAGATGGTTCCAATACTGGGCCAAGGATGGAGGTATGTTTTGTCCGTAGGGTGGCGTCGGTGGGGGTTGTGTTCCAATTGGGATTTGTGTTCCAATAGGAATTTTTCCTACAAGGGGGTGTTGAGTCAAACCTCCTTGGTGAAACTGTCCACCAACAGGAATCTGGTAATTTGGTGTGAATGACGGGATGGTGCCACTAATAGAGGATTTAAAAGGTCCTCTAAAAGGGGGTTGAGGAAGTGTTGGAATGAAGCCGAGAGGAGAGTACCTAGAAGAAGAGGGACCACCAGGAGTTTCAGATGGGGTTTGCGTAGGAGTGGGAATAGAAGCATTCAACGCACAGTATCTGGTTGGAAGTGTCAGGGTGACATTGGGCGAGAGCGGTGTGCCAATGGGGGCTTGAGTAGCCGCTGTACTCCTGGTGTGAATACTCATAGTATCCGTGTAATGGGCCATTTCTAAAGGGATGGTTAAGACATGGTCAACTCGTGGAGCTTCTGTACCAGGAAAATAATAAGCAGTAGTAAAAGGTATTGCGTCTGGGTCAGAGGTTTTGGAGAACGCAGGTGAGACGGTGATTTCAATGCTTTCTCTTGAGCCAAAGAGATCCCGTCTAAAAATTCCAGTAAACCAAAAAGGATCTTGGCCCTCAGGTCCTGGAAAATGTCCAGTTGATGATCCAGAAGACAAAACAACTAAGTCTCCGGAAGAATTCACTCGCATAATATGTCTCTCAGAATCGTGGTGAAGTCGAAAGTCCTCTCGAGAATTGGTAATTCGGAACCATTCTAGAGAGTTAGTGCTTTCCACTTATGGAGTGGTGACGTCTTGGACTTCACTTTGTTGAGGAGAGCCCTCTAGTGAGCTTGTAGGTAGGGGTTGAGAACCTTCCACATTTTCTAGAGGTAAGCCCTGCATTCTACATGAACAACGTGGAGGGTCTATTGTAAATGAGTTACAAACTTACGAAGAAAATCCTGTGGTCAATTTGGGTAACTAAATAACATGCTCTAGTAAACAAAATCTAGGAAACAATACCAAGCAAACAAGACCTTCTAATTCCAAAGTCACTAGTTGGTGATGAAATCCAACGTTGCAACAATGAGACGAGAAGGGGCTGGGCTAGGGTGGAAAAGTTATATTGACGACCTGCTTAATGGACTTACACCCTGGTGCAATCTCCCACACATAATCATGGGTATACCCTCCAAGGAGCCCAAGTGATTTTGGCCAACGTCGATTCCAGGTACCGTGAAGACTTGCCCCTTCATAGTCACCTTGTGTAAGACCCTAAGAATATAGGCCACTAAGGTTACCACTGACAACAATAAAGCCTGGGGGGACAGTCGACAGTCCGATCCACACACAAGGGTAGGGTATCTAGCCCGAAATCAACTTGAGAGGCTTCCACTCATCATTGTGTATATACCTCCAAGTGACCCCCATAATATGTGCAATCTCTACACCGATATCAATGAAGCAGGGTGAGTAACTCTATCAATATCAATGCGACCTCGTGTTTGACCCTTGTGTGAGAAGGGCTTCCCAAGACAAAATGTTGTAAATGGAATTTGACACTCCTTAACACAAGATGCTATTGTGTGTTTTGTGCTTTGGAGAGTGTATCTCTCTGCCTATTCCAAAGCTTTAGCCTAGCTAACTGTTGGTGTAATAGAGTCCTAGAAAAGTGTTACTAGTTAAATTTTAAAATTGTGCAATATTATTTAAGGGATGTTGTTACTCAAAGGAAATGGAGGTGAAACCGATGTTGTGTGAGACTATGACCCAACAATGCATATATAGGAATGGAAGATATCAATTTTCATTTGATGAATCCTATGTACAGGAGGGAAAGAGAGGTTTTCTGGAACAATCTTGAACTATGATACACAATCTTCTTTAAAATGCAATCTTCAATGGATCACGTAACAATGACAATTCTCTATTTGTTCTCTTTCAACAATTTCAACAATTGATTTTCAATATTTTCAAAACAAAAATGCTTTTAAAAAGAATTTTTTTTTTTTACTTTTCAAAAAGATCTACACCATGGTGGTGAAAGTAAGGAAAACCAATAACTAACGAAAAACCACAAACAAAACCCAAACCAATCTTTCAATGGAGACAAAAATGACAAACAAACAAGACTAGTCTTTTCAATTGCATGAGAACATTGATTTTCCAAATAATGAGCAAATGATAAAGATAACTAATCCCAACTTTCAAACTGATCACCGGCTCCTAACCAAACAAGTACTCCGATTCCAGGATCAGAGATAATATCCTTACTAAGAAAAGTCAAGAGATGAGAGTTGAGAAAAAGATGGACAAGAAGAGTCTTTGATTTCCGAAGACTAATCGTGCACAAAATCCGAAGTCAAGAAATAATCAACCAGTGGTCCAAGAAGTTCTTTTCAGACACCTATTCAAATCTGGGCATCTGAGCATACCAAAACCTTAAATCCAAAAAAATTTAAAAGAGGGTTTGTAGGCTATCAATAATGTACAGTGCAAGAATGGATCATTCTCGCAGGCTATCTTCAAGCAGAGTGCAAGAACCTCACACTGGACTGAAAGGCAGAGTGCGAACTCAAGGGGTTCTTGCAGGCCACTGTGGGGTTCAGTGCAAGAAGGCTTGAAACTAATCAAAATTTTGGAAAAAGACAAAAATTTTGAAGGGACTTCTGGACCCAGAGAGTCCGTCAGGTTGTCCTGAAGACTCGGAGATTGATAGAAATGAAGAAAGGTAAGGGAAGAGAAAATGGCCAAGGAAAAACACCAAAAAACACTAAGAAATGGGTCACTCTCCCCAACGGATTCACCAATTTTTTTATCGGACTAATCGGTAGGTGCAGACACTAACATATCTCCCTAGATCCACCTAGATCTAGAAAAAAACATGACATGACATGACTCTTTCCCTAAGTTATGACCATTGAATTAGCTAGTAAGGAGGAACACGTGACATACCTTTGTATCGCTTCCTTAGGTCTTTGTTGCTCCCGCTTCGCTTCGGTGCTCTCGTGAGGTCAATACCAAGACAACGCAAACCAGCCAAAGTGAAGATAGAAAAATGTATTCAATCGTCAACTTATCCATATGATCAAGGAATTACACAATAAGGTAAGAATGACTTTATGGGAAAATGACATGTCGCTGTATCATATTAATCGAAAGTAGAATATACAACCTAATCACCTTGATGTCGCAAGCTTCCTTTTGGTGACTCTTGGTTCCAACACAGACACTTGCTCTGTCCTTGCATGAAGAAGATCTAATTCCTCTTGATAGACCTACTAGAGTCTCCAAGCTTCTGTTCAAGCTGGGTTCTTCACACAATTCCTTCACCAATTCTTCAATTAATCTTTCTTAACCTTTTCCATGAGAATCCTTTCAATATATAGGAGAGGGTGAGATGGTTACATGGATGAGAATGATCACACCAAATCAGGGAAACCAGTAAAATGATAACCATTCGAATGCAAACTCATTTTCTAGAAGATTCCCTTCTAGAACCCTCGAGACTTCTTCCCTTTTCCAAGCTTGAAAACAAGTTCTTACCCTATGTATAGAGCACAGTGCAAGAAGTTCGCACCCTAGATGAAGGTGGCCTATGAGAATGGGTCATTCTCGCACCCTAGGCTATAAGCAGTCTATGAAATCACTTTGAAAATATGTTTTCTGGAAGGAGATAAATGCCACTTTTCTCAGGAGAAAGTTCTTGTTGGCAGCCTAAGTACACTATTGTCAATACATCACCAAGATTACCAAAATCATGTGTAACAACTAGGAATACAATGGTTACAATCATTAGGAACAATGGCTTTTAATTTTCAAGAACTTTTCATGAAATTTTCATTGGAAGGAAAAGAAATTGAGTTAAGAGGTATCACAGGGAAACCCGGTAAGGTGATAAGCTCTAATGGCA
>ML783145.1:155911-205112 GCA_009831015.1 Picea engelmannii | reverse complement strand
CTTTAGGCCATTAGTTGTAATTATACCTCCTAGTCTCCTATATATACCAAGGATACATTTTCATTTTGAATCATCTTGTACTTGAACATTTAAGTGGGGTAAAAGGAGGTTGCCCCCTCGAAGAGGCTTATTATCTGAAATTAACTCTTTTTCAAGGCATTGAGTACTTTTTCTAAGGTTTTGCTATGCTAGATTGATATTTGGTTCTTAACATTGAGCCCCCAAAATTAATATCCTTGATGATACCTTTCCAACAAGCTATCGCGTGCCCTAAACGAAAATCGTATGCCAAAGTTATTCCCTAGGGAAGTTGGTACACCAAACTACCCAAAACGGGGTCCACAAAACTGTTGGTTTTTCATATTCTGGGATTAGACTTTTGGATTTTCTTTATGATAAAAAGGCATTTGGAGCCTCATTTTAAAATCATGTTCTTGTGAATGGGAGTAGCGGACACATCTCTTCTCAGAGATAAGCTGCCACCATTCTAGCAAGTCTTTCACTCTATATTTTTACAGTCTTTGTACATTTTCGCTCATTAATAGAAAATTGTGTATTACTATATCTTTGTGTATATGGTTGCATATCTGATACATTTATGTTATATTATTGGATATTTGATATATCTTTGTACATTTCTTTATTATATCTCCACTCTCATTTCGTGTCGAAAATAATCTGGATCATAAATTCTCTTGGAGCATATACAAAATGTAACATATTTTTATTTATCTTGATAAGAAGTTATAATTTTTTTGTATGGAAAAGAATAATAATAACAATAAAATAATTTTAATTATAATACTCATTCCCCCCATCGAAAAATAATAATAATAATTTCCATTCTCTAAAGAAAGAAAAATGCATGCTTCATATACTTCCACATTTATAGATCCTCCCCTAGAGTGATCTTATATCTAAAATATCAATATGTTTGAAAACATATGACAATTAACCCCTGTTTGTTTTTCATAAATTCCCCCACATGAAGTAACAATAGTGATATTATGGACAATAGTATGGCTATATTTTGATTCCAAAATACGACAATTCTTTAAATCTAGTTGGATACCTACCTTGGAGAGGGAATCTACTTCCCCATTTCATTCTTTGTACATATGGATAAAAGAGATCGAGTCAGACAAGGATTTGAATTTTTTACTTTCCTCATAGATATGCCTCATGAGAAGACTTTCTATGTTGCAAAAAACCATCATATAGTTTACCACCACCATAAAATCCCCGAGAACTTGAATATTAGAGACTTCTTTTTTCAATAGAGAGAAAAATAAATAATTTCAAAGCATATAATTTGTTGGATTTACTTCAAACACACCTAGGATTTATTTTTTCCTAAGGTTTTTCCTTGTTTATTAGTCTTTATCTAGTCTCCTAAAGTTTAGGGAGAATATTCTCTTCAATTTTCACTTCAGTTTGACCAGTTGAGTGGAGTCTAGATGTTGCATTGGTTTTGTCACCATGCAACATTGGGATCATCACCAGCTAATGCAAATTGTCTTTGGGATCCTCACCAGAATAGCACATTACCCATGATTCCATGATCTCCTCCTCACTTCACTATGTTTTAGTCAGTTAACTGAAGACTGGTAGACTAGTTAACTAAGCTAGGTGGCAGTTCACTCCTGCAACTACCCGAGAGACTAGACTAGGTGGAAATTCATTGCTGTAACTGTTCATGTGTGTCTATATCACCCTATACCACCACTACAGAGCATTGTTTTCACCTACAGTGTGCGTTGGTTGAGTTATAAAGAGTATATCATGTGTAAATTATTCATTATTCATTACAGTTAATGAAAATTCTTCCACTCTTTCTCTCTTGCTTCTTCTTTCTCAATTTATCTCTACAAATGTGTGTGGTATTTTCTAGCTAGATATATTATGTGTAGTTTCAACACATTTACATGGTATCAGAGATGATGGACTGCTAAGCAAAAGCTACACAAAATTATTTTTTCAGGTACCAAAGATTGAAGACAATGAAAAAATGGAATTCCCAAAACAATTCATTCTTACACCTTATAATTACTTTGCATGGAAGGAGAGAATAATCATGCATATTCGAACCAAAGGATTGTATAGGTTAACCTTGAATATAGAGACAAAACTTTCATCATCCATAGAAAAATCCAAGTATCTAAATCGAATGGATGAATCATTTAGAACAATTTGCAGTATCATTTCTCCCGATCTCCTTTTTCACATATCTTCTTGTAAAACCCCCAATGAAGCCTGAACCACCTTGGAAGGGCTCTTTGGAAAACATGATGAGATGAGGGGACATATGCTCGAGGTGAAATTTCTTTACAAAATACAAGGATTTACTGTCGCAACTCAAATCTTGCGGGGTTGATAGATATAAGGAGGAGAAACAAATGGTTCTCAACATTCTCTCCAAACTTGGCATAGAATTGTAATAAACCTCAAATCTGCCCAATTTTTTTTTTATTTCCTTTTACTTATAAATTCATCTTTGAATATCTTTGATGTTCAAGAGTGGTAGGCTCTTTATTATATTTCTTGATTCTTAAGAGGTTCTAGAGTCCTCACTATCGTCGACTTTCATTGATACCCAACTTTAAAGTTTCAAAACGATGATATAAGAAAACGCCTACTCCATTTCTTTAAGATTACTTAAAGTCCCGTGATTATAATAATTTACTATTTATGTACTCTATAACCATTACCACAGGTTTAACCTACAACGATTTTGGGGCTTCTAGCCGAAGCCTCCTACGTTAGACTATACACATATCTAAGCTAAGAACGATCCAAAAGGACTTAGGTAAGAGTAGGGGTTAGATTATATTCCTCCTCATAAAGTTTTAATAAAATGTAAACAAACCACTTTAATTAGAAGCATCAGGATATGGTTAGTGGTTAGGTAAAGCCTCCCGGTAACTCAAAGTACAAATCTATGATCACCCTCTGTCCGTTTATCCATCCCACTCGACATCACCTGTCCAACTGTAACATCAACTGATCACTGTGTTAACTATGCTCATGGTACTTTAGGGTTAGAGGTTCCTATGAGTCGCAAAGGCGCTCCCTTAATCCATAGCCCATTGAATGACAGAGGAGAGGTGGGTCTGACAAGCATTTAATTCAGGCTAGGGCATTAAACATGGGTAAGGCGTATGACAATGTCGAGGCCATTACCTGACATGTTAACCATTAAGGGCGCATCAAGTCTATCACATCACCTGGCCTTTTGTACCCATAGACTTTAATCTTTGAGGTAAGGGTTTTCTAGTTCACCAAACTTTTCTTTTTCCATGAGAGGTGCGATATCGACTCCTTGGTGAAGGGAAAACAACTGTGAGGATTTTCTCTGATGGAGGCGGCACCTCTGTCTCACCAACTGGTAAGTTTTCACTTTATTCCTGCATCGATTTCTCCTTCCTTTGAAATCACCATGGATTGATCCGCGTGCCTTAGTGATTATTTCTGACTATGGTTAACTACTCCCTTACTGTTAAATCTCAGGGAAAGGGTTCTAGAATTTTCTTCCTTCTGGATAGTTAGTTTCTATTATCGACCCGTCCTCTGTTCGGGTAGTTTGAAGGGCTTGGTGTCTCATTTTGATGTTTTCCCTGGTACTTCATGAGAATTTCCTTTAGGGCTCACTCATACCACTCTCTTTTACTATTTCTATAACAACGTTTGGTATTACGTTTTCATGACACCTTTCCCAAATTCTAGAGGTTAAAGGTATGTGGAAAGAAATTTCTATTATTGCAATGTAGCTCTGTCCTTACTGAATGAACTTTCATTCATGGAACCTATAAACCCATCTTGGTGGACTTTCTGTGAATGGTATTGAGTAAAGACTTTCCACCCATCACTCATAATCCCAAGGAAAAGATGGATAGTCCCTTCGTAGATTCATTATCTAGGACTGGGGTTGTACTGACAGTTCCTTGCGGATCCTGCACTATCTTGCCGCATTCTGTTATCCAAACATTTCTTTTGTTAATCTTATGAACCATCCGCGTATTAAACGTTTGGTAATTTCCGAATCAACTGCTTTTGAATTTTAGTAAATTATGAGGGTCTGGTCTAGTAAAATCTTTGACTTCATTTGCACCTCATCATATTCATCCATTGTATGGTTTTTTCGAGGTTTGGTATTGAAATAGTTATTTTAATTATGAGAGTCGTATTTTCTTGCATAATCTTTTCTAGAACTGGATATTGAACTAAAGATGGGACCCTGTTTGATGCAAGGGTACCCATCATTCTTACTCAAGCTCACTCCTCCCCATTTGGTTTTGGGAATGGCCACTACTGGAAAGGAGCACACTCTTGACAATTCAAAGATAAGTACAAGATCCGTTTAAGTGATATTCTATAGTTATTTTTATTCATCTTTATGTAGTAATGTTCTAATGTTTCGATGGTATTATTTTGCAGAATTTTTCCCAGAGTATGGTATCGGATCTCCACGCCCACCCTTGGCAACCAAGGTATTCGGGTTTCATTCTCGTAACCTTCTCCGTCTCATCCTTTTGGTTCTAGAGGAAGGCATAGTCCTTTCCAATCTTTCTATTATCAATGTAGTTTCTATTCCGTTTTCAAAATGGTAAGAGTAACCCGTTTTGGGGGAGTATTTCCTTTCTTTGGATACTACACAGTAAGGGGTATTTAATTGTCTCAAACTGGATGAGTTATGTAATATATTTTCGCTAAAGGATTTCAGAAGTTCCCTCCTGCATAACTATTTAACTTACTGTCTATTTTATCATTTTAGATCTCTTTAACGCCATGCTGGCTTCTTTAAAAAAATTAGGATCTTGAATTGAATAAAGGAACTCGACTATTGATGACTGTGTGTGTATCTCATATATGATTGATTCTAGAAATCATGATAGTAAATAATTCGATTTGCGTATGTTCCGCGATCGTGTCAAGGTTTTCTCTTTTATTTCTAAGTGATTATGCTATTGTGTACATAGTTATCAACTTATTTAGGGGTCGGTGTAATACTGTGAAGTTTCAGGATGTCCTTTTATCTCTTTGGGCCTTCGCGCCTCTCGTGATTAGTCCTGGTAATTTAATCAATATTGGACGATTTAATCCAAAATTCAATTCTCATAGTTTGAACTGTAGTTCCAGAGACCAAATCGTCTTGTAATTCTGCATTTAATACAATTATAGTTATCTCCTAAGATCGCAACTGATCAATTTGTACATGGAAGACTCTTGGCCAAAATTCATACTTCCTCTCATATTTTTGTGTACCAGATAGTAAGTATTCGACCACACACACACACACACACACACGCGCATGATTTAATTCAAACTTGTATTGCAAAACGCAAACAACTACAACCTGCAATAGGATTTACTCGTGGGTTTTTCCTATAGTGTTTATCTCGTTCAAAGCAGTAATCCAATTTACATAATTTATTCTTCCTGTTGTTTGACTAGGCTTATTCTTTCAGCTGAGAAAAACCTACATACTGTTCATAACATAATTAAGGTGCAACAAAGATAATCCATTCTGAACTAGTATATAACAACAATAAGATGTAACAAAGGTAATTCATTCATAACTAGTTTATATCATTCTATAAAGTATTTAACCCTATAACACTCAGCCATAGAAGGGGGAAGAATAACATATCTGAAATGATGTGTGAAATACAAAAGGAACAACCATGTTCCTCCCAACCTTAGAACTGGGCAGCCAATTCACTTGCCCGGTTCACCCCCTAGCCTGCCCATGAATCCATGAGGGAGAACTTGGAAACTCCTCCTCAACAATGTCCTTCAACTCAATCAGTAGTGTTCATAACAACAAGGAATAATTTCAATAGTCTCTTTTCCCCAGCATACTCGGCAGCGTCCTGCCTCCTCACATATGCTATTTATCAATCAAAATCTTTTTGCCTAGGTCTTTTTCCCTCCCTTGGGAATTTTCATAGCTTTCTAAATCCCTGATTTTCAGGGGCTGCCAATGGCCAAATCTTTGATTTTCCACTTTTAACAATCAGCCCAGAGGTAGTTCCAACATGTTCCCCACTCATGGAGTCATGGTCAACTGATTTTAACATGGATGTTCCATTTTTCCTCCTGCAATCAATATAAAATATTTTGTTTTCATACAAGTGTCATAGTCAATTAGTTAGTTGGGTCAAATCAGATCTCTTCCCAACAATCATAATAATTAATTACAATTATCAAATTCGAAATTTGGAATCGCCATAAATGGAAAAATAATTCCAAATTCGATTTTACTAAAAACAGAATAATTTTCCAACAAATTTTAGATTTCAAAAATACTTTATTTTTTGGGGATGTCACATCATTTCCCCATTCAATAAAACACTATCCCCAGTGTTCGTTCCTTTCTTGGAACAAGATTGGATGATATTTTTGCAAATCTCCCTACAACTCCCAAGTGGCCTCCTCAGGACTGAAGTTCTTCCATTGCACCTTTACTTGAGCGACGACTCTGGTCCAAAGTGATATTTCTCTCCGGTCCAGAATACATAGGGGTTCCACCTGGAACTCGCCTTCAAGTTCCACCTGCACCAAGTTCCAATCAATCATATGAGTAGGGTCATGAACATACTTTTTCAACAAAGAAACATGAAATACATTATGAATTCTTAGATTAGCTGGAAGTGCAAGTTGGTATTCTATGCATCCAATTCGAGCTAGTATCTCAAAGGGCCCACAAAACCTGGGTGCCAACTTGGCACAGTTTCCTAACTTCAACGAAATTTTTCGGGCTTTGACCTTCAAATAGACATGGTCTCCCACTTGAAATTCCAGGTGTCTTCTTTTCTGATCTGCATAGCATGATAGCTCTTTTGTCTATCTTGTGCTTCTTTTAAGTTCTGTTGTACCTTCCTTACCATGTTCTCCATTTCTTGGAGAATCTCTGGTCCAACCATGAGTCTGTCAACCGGGTTATCCCAGCTAATTAGAGTCGTACACTTTCTGTCATATAGTACCTCGAAACGGATTAACTTAGCCGAAGTTTGGTACCCATTGTTATATGCAAATTCTACCAAGTGTAGATAGTCCTCCCATTTGTTCGGTTTTGTTCTTATGTACATGCAGAGCATATCCTCTATGATTTGATTTGTCCTCTCAGTCTGTCCATCCATTTGTGGATGATAACTCATGCTGAAATTTAGATTAGTATTTAGCCCTGCAAACAATTCCTTCCAAAAAGCGGATGTGAACTTTATGCCTCTATCTGAAATCACCATTTTAGGAATACCATGCAATCTAAAAATTTCTTTCATAAATATTTCAACAATTTTTATAGCTTTAAAAGTAGACTTTATAGGAATAAAGTGTCCAGACTTACTGAGTTTATTTATTACAACCATAATAGAGTCATTCTGTTTCTGAGTTTTTGGAAAACCTATTATAAAGTCCAATGATATGGTCTCCCATTTCCATTATGGTATTGGTAATGGCTGTAATAGGCCGGCTAGATGTTGATGTTCGGCCTTAACCTATTGACAATCTTGGCACCTAGCCAAGTATTCTACTGTTTCGCCCTTCATATTAGGCCAGTAAAATAGTCTTCTAAGTGTTGTTATTTTTTTATGGTATCCTGGATGGCGAGAATACAGTTTCTTATGCACTTCGTCCAAGACTATCAACTTTAATTTTGCTGAATCTGGTATGTAAAGTCTATTTTTAAATCGTAGTAGACCCTTCTTGTTGGTACTTAGATCTGGTTTATATGAGTTTTCGGTACTGTTTTGTAATTTAAACATTACCTTAGTGTAATTTTCGTCGTTAAAACCTGTCGTTCTTATTCTTTGTCCCAGATCACTTTCTGCCTTGCTGATATTTATTTCAAATAACCCATGGACTCTTCTGCTTAGCGCGTCTGCTACCTTGTTTTCCTTACCCTTGATATGTTTGACTTCGAAGTCGAATTCGCTCAAGAATGCTAGCCATCTTTCCTTCCTTGCATTAAGATCTGGTTGGCTAAACAAATATTTCATGCAATTTTCTGCCCATTATGTAGTGTCGCCACATTTTTAAGGTGTGTATTACCACTGCCAATTCTAAGTCATGAGTGACATAGTTTTGTTCATGTTCTTTTAATTTTTGGGACTCATAACAGATAACGTGTCCTACCTGAGTTAGGACACCACCTAGTCCTTCTTTACTAGCATCAACACATACGGTGAAGTCTTTATCTAGGTCTGCTACCTTCAATATGGGTGCCATTGTCAATAATTCCTTCAGCTTATTAAAACTGTCTTGACATTTCTGTGACCAGTTAAACTTGGTCCCTTTCTTTTGTAATGATGTGATAGGGTAAGCTATTTTTGAAAATCCTTTTATGAATCTGTGATAGTATCCGATGATTCCCATGAATGACCAGATGTCTGCTACGTCCTTTGGCACCAACCATTCTATAATGGATTTTATCTTCTCAGGGTCTACGATAATGCCTTTCGCTGAAATTACGTGTCCTAAATATTGTATTTCCTTTTTATAAAAGTCGCACTTATCAAATTTGGTGTACAGTTTGTGTTTTCTCAATGTTTGCAAAACTATTCTTAAGTGTTCATCATGTTCTTCCTCCTTTTTCGAATAAAACAGAATATCATCGACAGATACCACCACAAACTTGTCTAAGTACTGACTGAAAATACTGTTCATCAGACACATAAAAGTGGCTGGTGCATTAGTGAGTCCAAAAGGTATGACTATTAATTCGTAGTGTCCATATCTTGTTCAAAAATATATTTTGTTTATATCCTCGTCTTTTATCCTCACTTGATGATAACTGGATCATAAATCCAACTTTGAAAATATCTTGGCCCCACCTACTTGATCGAACAAATCATTTATCCTAGGTAAGGGGTACTTATTCTTAATAGTCATTTTATTCAATTGTCTATAGTCGATACATAGTCTTAGAGTACCATCTTTCTTTTTCACAAAGAGGACTGGTGCTCCCCATGGTGAAACACTGGGTCTGATATACTTTTTGTCCAACAATTCTTGCAGTTGTATCTTTAGTTCTGTCAATTGAGGTAAACTCATTTGGTAAGGTGCTTTTGAGATAGGGGCTGACCCCGGTAATATGTCTATGGAGAAGTCTATTTCCCTTCTAGGAGTTAATTCCGATATCTCATCAACAAACATGTCTCTAAACTCACGTAAGATAGTAAAATCTTCCAGCTTCGGTTTATCTTCTTTTTTTAACATATTCGATACTTGGATGAAGTAAACTTGACACCCCTTTCTCATACATTTCTTGATTTGCATTGCTGTAACTTATCTAACAGATACTGGTTTTGGTATACCTTGGGATGTTCTAGTAGTGTCACAATCATCTTTATAGTTAAGTGTCTTTGTATAACAATCTAGAACTACTTTGTGTCTTTCCAACCAATCCATTCTGATGATCATATCGTAGGATCCTAGTGGTAGAATATTCATATTTTTTTTTTATGTTTTGACCATCTAAGTTAAATTCAAAATCAGAAATAAATTGAACCACTTTCTTTTTATCTCTCGTTGCTAACTGTACTAACCATGATTTTTCATGTTTCATCCTCTTAAGTTTATTTGACTCTACTACTCCCAGAGTGATATAACTTAATGTAGCTCCAGGATCAATTAAGACAGAAATTCAGGTGTTATTGAATATACCTTCGATTTCTACCACGGAGGATTGGTGGTCAGCTTACCAGCTGTCTATGGCTGCATTAATCCGATGCAAGCTTCTGCCCATGTCTTCCACCGTCAAGGCTTCCTGTAAATTATGAACAACAGTTCTGTTTTCTGTACTTAAATGAGGATAGTTCCTCCTTAGATGAGGTTCTCCACATTCCCAGCACTTTAGTGGTTCGCGGGGGCTATCCCCAAACTTCTTCATTCCCAGGTTTACCGATTTAACGCTTCCTTGTGTATTCGGATGGTTGGAGTGAAAATCCTTTCTTGGAAAGATTTTTGCTGCATTTCGATACATAGTTGGTTGGTATCCCTTCTTCCACTGGTTCATACAATCTTTCTTCTTATCCTTCCAAGATTTGGGAAACTTTACTCGTTGTTTATATTGATCGTAGCACATTCATGCTTTCCTAAATACTTCACTCAAGGATTTGGGGTTGTCAAACTCAATTCTGTCCCTGTAGGTCTGCGGTAAACAACTTAAGAATTGCTGGATTTTTACCTTACCCTCCCGGATGTATGGTATGAACCTTATTAATTCTATAAATTTATTTATAAGGTCTTCCATCGTCATCTGTCCAAGTCGTAACTCGTAAAATTCTTTCGTTTTCCTTTCATAATAGCTTTTAGAAAGGTACTGTTTTTTGAAATACTTCTTAAAGACCGACCATTTCAACAGTTTCTCCTTTAGGCCTTTGGCCAATTTCAGATCATGCCACCAAATGTTGGCCTTCCCTTTCAGATTATAGATGGCCATTCTGACCTTCATATTGTTGGATTAGTTGTAGATCTGGAAGTATTTTTTGATGTCCAACAACTACACTTTAGCTTCCTCTCCTATTCTGGATTCTCCGTCAAAGGTAGTTGGTTTAATATTTTTAAATTCTCCTTCAAGGTGGTCTACTTGTTTTCTTTTCTTGTCTTTTTAAAATTTGTCTTCAGCTGAAGGTATTCCTTCAGATGAACTGTCTCCCTTTTCTGTTTCTGGCCCAGAGTTCTTGGAGGCTCTCTTGTTGGCTTCCTCGTTATGGTTATCATCCCTTGGGATTTTCTTGGTCACTATACTGCGCAGCAGGACTTCCTTTATCTCTTGTTGTTCCTGCTATGATTTCTTCAGTTTCTCGTTGTCGGCTTTGAAAACCTGCATTTCAAAAATAAGATTTCTCATTGAAACACTTTCATGGGTGAGTTTCCGTCACTTTTTTTTCTTAGATCTCCCGGAGGTCTCTAATCCAAATTTCCTTCCATCCTGATTTTTGCATCGTCCTGAGCTGCCATAACTCATAGAAACAGAAAGGTTTTCTGTCTGTAACAAAAAGGTTTATTAGTTTTTCATAGATCATAATATATGTTAAACAACTAATGTGGCCCTATTCAAGTCCAGTGTTGTAACCTTTGCTCTGATACCATATGTAATAAACCTCAAATCTGCCCATTTATTATTATTATTATTATTATTTCCTTTTACTTATACATTCATCTTTGAATAGATTTGACGTTCAAGAGTAGTAGGCTCTTTATTATATTGCTTGATTCTGAAGAGGTTCTAGAGTCCTCACTATCGTCGACTTTCATTGATACCCAAATTTAAAGTTTCAAAATGATGATATAAGAAAATGCCTACTCCATTTCTTTAATATTACTTAAAGTCCCATGATTATAATAATTTACTATCTATGTACTCTATAACCATTACCACAGGTTTAACCTACAACGATTTTGGGGCTTCTGGCCTAAGCCTCCTATGTTATACTATACACATATCTAAGCTAAGAACGATCCAAAAGGACTTAGGTAAGACTAGGGGTTAGATTATATTCCTCCTCGTAAAGTTTTAATACAATGTAAACAAACCACTTTAATTTAGAATCATTAGGATATGGTTAGTGGTTAGGTAAAGCCTCCCGATAACTCAGAGTATGAATCTATGATCACCTTTTGTCTGTTTATCCATCCCACTCGGCACCACCTGTCCAATTGTAATGTCAACTGATCATTGTGTTAACTACGCTCATGGTACTTTAGGGTTAGAGGTTCCTATGAGTCGCAAAGGTGCTTCCCTAATACATAGCCCATTGAATGCCAAAGGAGAGGTGGGTCTGACGAGCATTTAATTCCAGCGAGGGCATTAAATAGGGGTAAGGCATATGACAATGTCGAGGCCATGACCTGACAGGTTAACCATTAAGCGTGCACCAAGTCTATCACATCACCTGGCCTTTTGTACCCGTAGCCTTTAATCTTCGAGGTAAGGTTTTTCTGGTTCACCGAAATTTTTTTTTGCCATGAGAGGTCCTCCGGAACTTAGCTCTGCGATATCGACTCCTTGGTGAAGGGAAAATAGCTGCGAGGATTTTCTCTGATGGAGGCGGCACCTCTGTCTCACCAACTGGTAAGTTTTCACTTTATTCCTGCATCTCTAGTTGTGGATTTCTAATCGAGTTCTCCTTCCTTTGAAATCACCATGGATTGATCCGCGTGCCTTAGTGATTATTTTTTACTGTGGTTAACTACTCCCTTACTATTAAATCTCAGGGGAAATGGTTCTAGAATTTTCTTCCTTCTGGATAGTTAGTTTCTATTATCGACCTGTCCTCTGTTCGAGGTAGTTTGAAGGGCTTGGTGTCTCATTTTGATACTTTCCTCGGTACTTCATGAGAATTTCCTTTAGGGATCACTCGTACCACTCTATTTTACTGTTTCTGTAACAACGTTTGGTATTGTGTTTTCATGACACCTTTCCTGAATTCTAGAGGTTAAAGGTATGTGGAAGGAAATTTCTATTATTGTAGTGTATCTCTGTCCTTACTGAATGAACTTTCATTCACAGACTCTATAAACCTGTCTTGGTGGACTTTCTGCAAATGGTATTGAGTAAATCCTTTCCACCCATCACCCGTAATCCCAAGGAAAAGACAGATAGTCCCTTCATAGATTCATTATCTAGGACTGGGGTTGTACTGACAGTTCCTTGTGGATCCTGCACTGTCTTGCCGCATTCTGTTATCGAAACATTTCTTTTGTTAATCTTGTGAACCATCCGCATATTAAAGGTTTGGTAAGTTTTGAATCAACTGCTTTTGGATTTTAGTAACTTATAAGGGTCTGGTCTGGTAAAATATCTGACTTCGTTTGCACCTCAACATATTCATCCACTGTATGGTGTTTTCAAGGTTTGGTATTGAAATAGTTATTTTAATTATGAGAGTCGTAATTTCTTGCATTATATTTTCTGGAACTGGATATTGAACTAAATATGGGACCCTGTTTGATGCAAGGGTACCCATAAGTCTTACTCAAGCTCACTCCTCCCCATTCAGTTTTGGGAACGACCACTACTGGAAAGGAGCACACTCTCGACAATTCAAAGATAAGTACAGGATCTGTTTAAGTGATATTCTATAGTTATTTTTATTCATCTTTCTGTGGTAATGTTCTAATGTTTTGATGGTATTATTTTGCATATTTTTCACCGGAGTATGTTATCGAATCTCCATTCCCACCCTTGGAAACCAAGGTATTTGGTTTCCGTGCCCGTAACCTTCTCCCTCTCATCCTTTTGGTTCTAGAGGAAGGCATAGTCCTTTCCAATATTTCTATTATCAATGTAGTTTCTGTTCTGGTTTCAAAATCGTAAGAGTAACCTGTTTTGGGGGAGTATTTCCTTTCTCGATACTACACAGTAATGGGTATTTAATTGTCTCAAACTGGATGAGTTATGTAATATATTTTCGCTAAAGGATTTCAGGAGTTCCCTCCTTCTTAACTATTTAACTTATTGTTTATTTTATCGTCTTAGATCTATTTAACGACATGCTGGCTTCTTTAAAAAAATTAGGATCTTGAATTGAATAAAGGAACTTGACTATCACTGACTGTGTGTATCTCATATGTGATTGATTCCACAAAGCATGATAGTAAATAATTCGATTTGCGTCTATTCGGTGATCGTGTCAAGGTTTTCTCTTTGATTTCTAAGTGATTATGCTATTGTGTGCATAGTTATAAACTTATTCAGGGGTCGGTGTAATCTTGTGAAGTTTCAGAATGTCCTTTTATCTCTTTGGGCCTTCGCGCCTCTTGTGATTAGTCCTGGGAATTTTATCAATATTAGTCGATTTAATCCAAAATTCAATTCTCATAGTTCGAACTGTAGTTCTAGAGACCAAGTCGTCTTGTAATTCTGCATTAAATATGATTACAGTTATCTCCTAAGATCACAACTGTTCAGTTTGTACATGGAAGACTCTTGGCCAAAATTCATACTTCCTCTCATATTTTTTTTGTACCAGGTAGTAAGTATTAGACCATACCTNTATATATATATATATATATATATATATATATATATATTATTTAATTCATACTTGTATTGCAAAACCCAGACAACTACAACCTGCAATAGGATTTACTCATGGGTTTTTCCTATAATGTTTATCTTGTTCAAAGCAGTAATCCAATTTACATAATTTATTCTTCTTGGTGTTTGACCAGGCTTATTCTTTCAGCTAAGAAAAACCTACAGACTTTTCATAACATAATTAGGGTGAAACAAAGATAATCCATTTCGAACTAGTATATAACAACAATAAGATGCGATAAAGGGTAATCCATTCAGAACTAGTATATAAAAACAATAAGATGTAACAAAGGTAATCCATTCAGAACTAGTTTATATCATTCTATAAAGTATTTAAACCTATAGCACTCAGCCAAAGAAGGGGGCAGAATAACATATCTGAAATGATGTGCGAAATACAAAAGGAACAACCACGTTCCTCCCAACCTTAGAACTAGGCAACCAATTCACTTGCCTGGTTCACCCCCTAGCCTGACCATGAATCGATGAGGGCGAACTTGGAAACTCCTCCTCAACAATGTCCTTCAACTTCCGTAGATTCCTCTTGACTCACACTCAATCAATAGTGTTCATAATAGCAAGGAAAAAATTCAATAGTCTCTTTTCCCCAGCATACTCGGCAACATCCTGCCTCCTCACATATGTTATTTATCAATCAAAATCTTTTTGCCTAGGTCTTTTTCCCTCCCTTGGGAATTTTCGCAGCTTTCTAAATCCCTAATTTTCAGGGGCTTCCAATGGCCAAATCTATGATTTTCCACTTGTAAAAATCAGCCCAAAGGTAGTTCCAAAATGTTCCCCACTCATGGAGTCATCGTCAGCTGATTTTAACATGGTTGTTCCATTTTCCCTCCTGCAATCAATATAAAATATTCTGTTTTCATACAAGTGTCATAGTCAATTAGTTAGTTGGGTCAAATTATATCTCTGCCCAACAGTCATAATAATTAATTACAATTATCAAATTTAAAATTCGGAATTGCCATAAATGGCAAAAATTTTCCAAATTCGATTTTACTAAAAACAGAATAATTTTCCAACAAATTGTAAATTTCAAAATACTTTATTTTTTGGGGATGTCACATTAATTCTCCATGTTCATATCCACATTCCACTTAGTCAAATTTTCCTCTGGATACACCTAAAAGATGCCTTCTCTTGAGGAATTTATTGAATCCCTGACACAAGAGAAAACCAAGCTCATCAACATGGGAAAAATCAAAGGCCCAAAGCCGCATGCAATTGATGTGCAAGATGGAAGCCATAAATATCATAAATCTAAATATAAATACAAAAGGAAATATCATGCAAATACAAATAAGGAAGGGTACTCAAAATCCTTCACCGATGCCTCATGATCCAAAAGTGGAAGGGGAAGAAAAGGGGAGAAATGCACATACTGTCGTAAAGGGTTCCATCCAGAATCCACATGCATGCAGAAACAAAAATATCTAATGACTCAAATACTTCAAAAAAATAACCTTGGAGATCGCATCCCCGAGGGTTCCAAGAAGAAGAAGCCAGAAGATCAGAATCCCAAGAAAGGTAATTCTAGCCACGCCTTGATTGCTATCAACTCCTCTCCCGATGCTTGGATTGTAGATTCAAGAGCATCACATCACATGGCTGCCAAAAAAGCAGCCCATTCTTCGTTGGATGCATGCAAAGGTCCTCCTATTCTGATGGGGGACAAATCTCCAGTCGAGGTCACTGACAATGGAAGGATTGAACTCACCAATGGAAGCTTCGAGAATGTGTTACACGTTCCCAAAATTTCTGTCAATCTTCTCTCCATGTATCAGATGAAAAATTATGGCACCAGAAATAAATTCATATTCACACCTAATGCAGTTGACATCTATGACATTCAAACCAATTCCATTATTGCTACCAGTGAGGTAAATCATCAATCTATATTGTATACATTTTCATAATTTATTGAACCAGATTTTTCTTTATTGCTTACCCATGTTGATGAAAGCAGTATAATATGGCATGAAAGGTTCGGGCATTTGAATTTTATATATATGCAACATCTTAGAAAGAAAATATTGGTTGATGGTCTACCGGACATCCATTTCTCCAAAGGAATCTGTGAGGGATGTGTTCTTGGAAAACACCCTCAAGAGAAATTCGACAAAGGAAAGACTCAGAGAGCTTCCTCTCCTTTAGATATGATCCACAGTGACCTCATGGGCCATTTTCTGCATCCATCAATCAACAAAGTGAGGTATGTTCTTATTTTTGTTGACGATTTCTCACGTTTCACATGGATTTACCTTCTCAGGCAAAAATCATAGGTCTTTCAACACCTTAAAGATTTCAAAGCCCTGGTTGAGACACAGTCAAGAAAGAAAATCAAATTCCTCTGAAATGATAACGGGGGAGAGTATGTCAATCATGAGATTCATAATATTTTTCATGAGGTAGGGATTCAATTGTAGCACACAATTCCCTATACTCCGCAACAAAACAGAGTTGCTGAGCAGAAAAAAAGATCTCTAAATGCTACATGCAAAGTCACTTCCACAAAGACTATGGGATGAAGAACTTAATTGTGCAACCTACATCCAAAATAGATCTCCCCATTGATTTGTCAATGATAAGACCCCTAATGAGGCTTGGAGAGGCCTCAAACCGAAAGTGACCCACTTTTGTATTTTTGGTTCACGTGCATGGGCCCAGATTCCCTCTGAAAAGAGGAAGGCACTTGATCCACATAACATAGAGTGTATATTTGTTGGATACCTCGACAGTGTGAAGGGATACAAAATTATTGATCTTTCCTTGGACAAGCTCATCATTGAGCATAGTGTCCAATTCGAGGAAAGTGTCTCGTATGCATATACCTTCATTCTTCCAGCTATTAGAGATGATGAGTATTCACATGCTGACTCTTATTCAGATGAGAGTTATGATTCATAGGATTCATATTATTCAGATACAAAGATAGTACAGTCATATGAAAATTAAATGCACACAGATTCAGATGCAGAGCCAGAGCTGAGGCCTAAGTGGGCCAACACTACT
This sequence comes from Picea engelmannii, assembly GCA_009831015.1. Taxonomy (NCBI): domain Eukaryota; kingdom Viridiplantae; phylum Streptophyta; class Pinopsida; order Pinales; family Pinaceae; genus Picea; species Picea engelmannii. The sequence goes on along the minus strand of ML783145.1, from coordinate 188,038 downwards.
CTTTAGGATGCAGGAGATCTTTTTGGGGATCCAAATAATACCAAGAGGACTCGGTCTGATTTCAAGGAACCTCCTCTTACACTCATTTCCACTGAACATATGCACCCACAAATATTTTCTTGGTTTAGTCTTCAGATCCATAATCCTATGGCAAGGCTGTTGGAAATACCTTTTGGGAATCTGCCATGTAGGAGGATTACAACTCCCTCCTCGAGAAAAATACTTGGGATCTGGTTCCCCTTCCTTCAGAAAGGAAACTTCTCAAGTGTAGATGGGTCTACAGGACCAAGAGCACATCATATGGATAGGTTAGCAGATACAAAGCCAGGCTAGTCACAAAAGGCTTTCAACAGGTGCATGACATTGACTATGATGAGACCTTCACTCTAGTAGCGAAGATGGATTCCATATGCTTGGAACTTGCCATTGCGGTAGCCAAGGGATGGGAAGTCCATCAGATGGACGTGAAGAATGCATTTCTTCATGGTGATCTCTCTGAGGATATTTGTACGGAGAAACCTCAGGGATCTATGCACAATTCCTCTTTGGTATGTCGATGGAAGAAATCTCTTTATGGCCTCAAGATGGCTTCAAGGGCATGGTATGCCAATATGGACTCCTACCTTCTATCAAAGAACTTTGTATGTTGTAAACCAGACCCGAATGTCTACATGCTCAGGATGGCCGATTCACTTCTACTCTTAGTTCTTTATGTTGATTATTTGTTGATCCCCGGTTGCTCGACTTCAACGATTGTTGCAGTCAAGAGGATTCTACATGGCAGGTTCTTGATGACAGACACGGGTTCACTAAATTAATTCATTGGACCCAAGATCATCCAAGATGCATTGGGAATCAAACTGTCTCAGGCCAAGTATGCACAAGATCTCCTTGAGAGATTTCACATGATAGACTACAAGTATGCTCCAACTCCTTTCCTATCAGGAGTCAAACTTGAGGATGGAGGGGACACTCCACTGGTTGAAAGCACACCATATAGACAACTAGTGGGGAGCTTGTTGTATCTCACACACTCCATACCATACCTATCCTATGTAGTTGGCATAGTTTCCAAGTTCATGGAGAAGTTGCATGAGCTACATTAGAAGGATGAAAAGTGTATCCTTCGACACATACAAGGCACCATCACCTTTGGGATTCATTATGCAATAGACTCTACATTAGATCTCATCGGGTTCACTGATTTTGATTGGGTTGGTGATAACATTGATCGCAAGTCCACATCTGGTACTCACTCAATCTTGGTTCCGGGCCTATATATTGGTCAAGAAAGAAGCAGGCTGCTATTTCTCTTTCTTCAGCCAAGGCAGAGTACAGAGGGGTAGTTAACATAACCATTCAGGCTATGTGGCTACAACATTTTCTCACTGAGTTGGGCATTCAGTTTCATCGACCGATCATCATCTGGTGTGGAAACCAGAGCGCTTTGAAGTTCTGCAGAGATCCAGTTCAGAGGCAACAGACGAAGCACATTGAGATCCACATGCACTACATTTGGGACTTAGTACACGAGGGGATCATTGACCTACAGTTCTGTCCTTCAACATAACAAATGTCATACGTCTTCACTAAGAAGAAGTTCCATTCTCTGTGAAGTCATGTTGGATTGAAGGACACAGTTGCCTAGCAACTGTCAGTTCTTATTTTTACATACATTGTACCTTGACGGGGGGTTTTTCCCATGAGGTTTTCCCTCTTTCCTCACTTTATTTCAGTGTATATTTGGTATTTGGGTACCTAACATAGCCTCGTCACCGGGACCCATTCTTTATTTTCACCATATTGATGTTCAAGGGGGTTGTTGGAGTTACTTCACACACACCTAGGATTTATTTTTCCTAAGGTCTTTCCTTCTTTATCAGTCTTTATCCAGTCTCCTAAAGTTTAGGGAGAAAATTCCTCTAGAAGAATATTCTCTTCAATTTTCACTTCAGTTTGACTAGTTGAGTGGAGTCTAGATGCTGCATCAGTTTTGTCGCCATGCAACAGTGGGATCATAACCAACTAATGCAAATTTTACTTGGGATCATAACCAGACTATCACATTACCCATGATTCCCTGATCTCCTCCTCACTTCACTCTGTTTCAGTAAGTTAACTGAACACTGGTAGACTAGTTAACTCAGCTACGTGGCAGTTCACTCCCACAACTGCCCGAGAGACTAGACTAGGTGGAATTTCACTCCCGTAACTATTGGTGTGTGTCCAGATCACTCTAGACCACCACTATGGTGCATTGGTTTCACCTCCAGTGTGCATTGGTTGAGTTATACAGAGTATATCATGTGTAAATTATTCATTATTCATTATGGTTAATGATAATTCTTCCATTCTTTCTCTCTTGCTTCTTCTTTCTCAATTTCTCTCTACAAATGTGTGTGGTATTTTCTAGATAGATACATTCTGTGCAAGTTCAACACATTTTTATAATTTAACATAGTTTTTGACCCCCCTACCCAAACCCATTTTGTGTTCATTTATTAGTTATTTAATTCTCATGTGATTGGCTTTAATAGTGGCTATATATGCATCCTAAATTTCAACCTCTCGCTCAGGTATTCCCAATTAAGTTGGTGGATTTCATTCATGCTACCATATTTAGGATATATCTAGATAGATAGCCTAGTCTAAATTGAATATACTCTTTACATCAATATATGTTATTATCCCGGCGGGTTAGCTCAAGTGGTTGAGTTTTGTGAATTACAAGAAAGAGGTCTCAGGGTCAAGTCCCTAGGATGGCTTCCTCTATGGATATTGGACCTCACTCGATGTACCCAATGGTTTAGGTTTCCAAAAATGTAATTGAGTGGTTTACCTCATGTACCATCCTTTAAATGAGGGGAAGTACCTAGAGGATTTATCGATATGTGCATTCCATCGAAAAAAAATAAAGAGAGATTATCGTATTTTCAAAAGGTTTTAAATCAAGCCCACTTCATACACTAAGATCTATAGTTATTATAACTCGTTTCCCATCATCGACCTTCCAAAAAAAAAGTACTCTTTGTCCAAAGGGAAGGATATAACAATTACTTTCCATATAATTGACACATTGTGTATTTTTTTATTGTGACCCCAATTGCCTCATGAATTTTCCTCCTAGAAAGGAATCCAAACTACTCTTTGGATATTGACTTTGATAAAAATCTATTTACCCCATTGCTATAATTTTTTCTATGATCTTGTAAATAAAATTACATAATGAGATATCCATGTATTCATCAAAAGAACCTGGGTTATCCTTCTTAAAAATAAGATAAACAAAGTTAGAATTAAGAGTATCTAAAATCTTCTTACTGCTCATGGATTCCTCAATTACACTTAACAAATAATCTTCTAACACCTCATAGAAACTTAGAAAAATATCAATTATCCAACAATCTAGAGGATTTTTATCCTTCTAGAAACTCAACATTATAACTTTCAACTCCTATTTTGAAATATCCTCGAACAATTTATTAGTATTCTCCTCTTACACAAATCTTGGAAAGAAAGAGGTCATTCTAACTATCTCTACAATAGAAGCACTCTCTTCCAACTTATATATCTTTCCAAAAAAATCACTCCCAACTGAGCAATGTCCTAGAAACTATGAGATGAGGTCTCATTCCTTTTTTTATTTCTCAAATTGTATTGACTTTTTTATTGTGATTGGAAAATTACTAAAAAAATAAATAAATCCTCATCTCTCTTGAGAGAAACAATGCTATGCTTTTAAGTCTTTAGGTTTTCCTTATCATCAAGCAACTTAATTTTTCTTTTTTGTTTCAATTCCATAATTTGACCCTTAAAAGAATCAATTAGAAACCCACCAATTTCACTAAAAATCAATTCCTCGAGATTGATTTCAATAGATTATAGTTCTATTTCATCTCAAACCTTTTTCTTATGGGCCTACGCTATAGTAGCTTTCTTCATGGACTTCAATTTTGATTCAAAATAAAAAAAAAATCATATTCCCTAAAAGAGGTAGTGTAAGGGACATGCTTTTCCTTTTCTAGATTAACAAATTCCTCTTCCTCCAATTTGTAGTGCATATGACAAGATCGATATAACCAACCCTACATATTTCGTTTTTCTTTTGAAAAAAAAAGATAAATGACCTGGGCGAGTTGCATTCCCCTTGAATCTCTACTTTAATTAAATATAAATTTAAGTACTCTCCTAGAATTATGTTCCCTTGTTCTAGAAATTCTTGAGCACAAAGAGCATCCTATAAAGAGACTATATCTTCTTAGGGTTGTTGTAAATAATGAGAGGGGATGTGGATCAATATTTATTAGCAATTAGTATTTTCCACTTTCTTAAGACTAAAAACATTGATCAAGATGCAAATCGGAACTTGAAGAAGAAACACTTGAATACAAACTTTGGTTTATTACATTGACTTGTGAGGACACCAATCCTCTGTAAGCACCAACTTAAAAACAAGTTACACGCTCCAACTTGTCAAGAGAATGAGGAAACCAATCCTTAGTAAGAACTAACTTACAAATATTAAAAAATTAATCAAAAAGATATTCCCTCCTAACAAATTGTACCCAACTAAGATTTCAAAGACACTTGCAGTTCATCCTGCAATTTAACCTAAAAATAATTTTATTTGACTTGCAAATTGTTTTGCAACTTGACCTCCAAAATCTGAAACTTGGCCTCCAACTAGGTCTGCAATTCGGATTCAAAACTTTGCGAATATGCCTTAGAAAAATTTGTAACTCGAACTCCAACCAAATATGCAATTCATCCTCAAATTGGGCTTCTATTCAGCCTCGAAAAGGTTTTCATTCAGCCTTCAAGTGGGTCTACAATTCGGCCTCCAAGAGGGTCTGTAATTTTCCCTTCAAACTATGCAATTTGGCCTCCAAGATAAACCTTAAACCCAACAAAACAACCCAAGAAAATCCTCAGTTTTGACCCCCTTTTATACTTGGTTCATGAGATATGAACCCTACTCCTCTAGCTCACTTGAACAAGTTAGAGTTGTGCTTGGGTAAGTGAGTAGAATGATCGATAAATTTCTTATATATATATATATATATATATATATATATATATATGTTAGGATATTTAGACACCTAGGAGTTAGTTAAGATCTACTTGGTCTAATGTGTCATTAGGTAAAATTATGTTTCTTAGAGTGTTTCTTTAGTATGCATTAGTATGGATTTCTAGTTAGGAAATCCGATGGTCATGATATGTTCCCTACATAGAGTAATCCGACGGTTCATATTCTCCTCGATCTTAACATCCATTGATACTTTAAAGAGAATGGAGGGTCATTTTCCGATGATCGATTGTGAGAAACTCTCTTGTAAAATCTATCTGTAATCTTTTTCTTTTGCATTAATAAACTTCTCCAAGTGGCCGCGTTTGCTGGGGTCGTGGATGTTTCCCCGTAGGAGTTTTACCACGTCAAAACATCGATCTGTTGATCTTTGATCTGGTTGTATGAGTGGTTATTAAAGGTGTTCGTCCTTTGTTGGAATACTTGTTTTGTCGAACATGGTATTAGATCATGTTTGAAGACCCGCTCCTGTTGTAGATCGAGATCGTGAAGCCGTGTTGCCTCATCTCCATTTTCTGTCATTTATGGGATGAGAGGACTGTTCCATTTTGTCTGGAGCACTCATTTTAGTTAGGAACACTCTTTTTTCACTCAAAAATGTTTTTTGTTTTCCCAAGATACAACCATTTCAGTCAGATTCGGAGGTATAAATCCTGAATACACATTTTTAAAAACTTTTGCAGAGTATTATTTTGGTTTTATATTATTTGTTTTCAGGTTTCTACTCTTTTAGATCTGCATATGATATTTTCCCCACGCCCTGTGCAATCTCGAAAAATCAGAAATAGATAGGAAAAGGTGCATCTTTCTGGTAAGCTAACTGAGATCTAACCCTTGTTGTCATTGAGAAGCGGTTTTTTTTTCTTGTGTGAAAAGAGTTTTTTTTAGCATGCTCTCCAAGGCCATATTCAACAACAACAACACAAATTCTCTTGTGAAACAATATAATATGTTTTGCTAGACCATTTGGTTAAAATTTTCCTTATTAAGTAAGAGGTCTTGAGTTCAAGTCTCTCTTTTGTTACTTTTTTTTGAAAAAGTTCATGCTAAAATTGGAAAGTGTATTTCACTTCATGTATAAAAGTGAATCACTATAAGTAGCTTTAATATTTTATTTTAGATTTATTTATTTTGCATGAAGTAACTTCATTGTAAAAGTGATCCTCACTTCTCTTTATAAAAGTGGGTCACTTCATAAAACAACTTACACCACCACGTGGTCCTTTGGTTATTGTTTATGACCTTTTTAAAAAGGGCATAACTCTCACATCCGAAGTCCATTTTCAGTGCCGTTTTTTTAAAACCAGCTAGCTTTTCAAGATCTTTCCATCCAAAACATCAGTTTTAGTTTTTAAATCCATATTTTCTACAGATTTAATATGGCTTCTTCCAATAATCTTTTGCTTACTAGCACCAACTACTTCCAATGGAAATCTCATATGGAAGATTTATTAAGAAGTAAAGGCTTGTACCGGATTACCTTGCGAAAGGAAAAAACACCCATTGATGATGATAAGAAATTCAAGTGGGCTAATAGGAGTGAGGAATCACGTGGACTAATCAGAATGTCCATCTCTCTTGATTTAAGGTTCCACCTTAAAGAAATTGATGACCCCGAAGAAGCTTGGGACAAGATTGAATCTGTGTTTGGTAAACTCAATATTATTTGAGCACAAAAGTTATAAAATCAAGTACTGACCTTAAGTCCAAGTGTTTTTTCTTGCCTTGGAGACTATCTATCTAAGTTTAAAACACTCAAATTTTTATGTGAAGAATGTGAGATAAAAATGGAGGAAGAGCGTTGCATCTATATTATTGTTTCTAACCTAGGTAGTTCATATTCTGTGTTTGTATATAAGTTTTATGCCATGAGAGAGGCTCTAGGGAAAGATTATCAAAAACCCACTCTTGAGTCCTTTTTTGTTTATTTGATTAGAGAGGAAGATAAGCTTGTACAACCTAGAGTGATCAACATTGCAGGTACCTCCAACAAAGCCTTAGTTACCCAATAGAAAGATAAACCCAAGTATCCCAAGAAGCAACATCCTCGCTACAACCAAAAACAACATAAGGGTCCCAAACCTGCTCAGATAGCTTCAACTCCTAATGGTGACAAAGGAGAAAAATATAAAAATAACAAGACAGACAAACATTGCAACTTTTTTGATAAACATGGTCATGATGAGTCCCAATGTTTCAAGAAGATGGCAGATTTAGAAGCAGCGATGAAGAAGCACAACATCAATATTGATTCTACTTCTTATTCTTCTTCTCATGGACATGCACTTTTTGCTTCTGGTTTATGAAATAGTTGAAGGAAAGGAAACAGTAGCAGTCTCAATAATAGGTTTTGTTTCACTCTCAGGAATTACTCCTTCATCTGATATGAGTTTGACAATTTTAGAAGATTGTCCTTGAGTTCTGGTTGAAGGAAAATTTTCTTTCGAGAGAGAGGATTGTCCAGGAATGATTTTAGGTTTTCTTAATAATTTTTCAGGATCTGGCACTGCTGCAACAGGCTTAGGATCTAGTTTTTTCCTGGTAACTTGTTTCTTTGTAGAGGATGAGGAAGTTGGAAGAATTTTAGGTCTTTTTCTTTCTCTTTCAGGAGCCATAATTATCACAGAGGAGTCGCCAGGTGAAAAATACACAGCCTCATGTAATTGTCCAAAATCTTGTTCACCATCAATATTTGGATCTGATCTTGTCATTCTCCTAAGGAAAAACACTTCGTTTCTCTATCCCCGTAAACAACGCCAAAAGATGTTAGTCCCTAAAGTTGCACTTGACTGTGAGAGGGAAAGCTAGGGCATCATTAGGTTATTGAAATGGTATTTTAAGGTTTTTATGAATTGTTCTTTTTAGAGAATGGTTGAAATATGGTTCAAGGGTTCAAGGTAAACACATAACTCAAAATAAAGCCAGAATATAACCCATTGATTTTGTAAAAGGTAGTCACATTAATAGATAAGAAAATAAGGTAAATAAAGTGAGAAAAAATGAGAGCATTCAATTTGTCAACCCCATATAGATTTCTTATTTCAAAATATAATTGAGAAACAAGAACATGTACTTGAAGGAAAATATTGATAATAAACAATAACAGTAAAGTATTCACTGTATTATTTAAGACCAAGAAATCAGTGCATTGCAATAGAAAAATGACTTCAAGTAAGAAAAGAAATAAAAGATGAAATGGAAGAAAATTTGACTATCAACGTGCCTTTTCCATTTAGTATCAATGTGGGATAAAAATTGTCTTACAATGAAATTCAAAATAGCTCCCTGAAAGCCCAACTTGTCGACTTTCATACAATCTTCCTTGTGTCTATTTAAAGTACACAAAATATTACTACGGATCCTATTTTCTAGTTTACATTTTGTAATAGGATCTAGTCAATGCCTATCTTCTAGGATAATCCGCTCAAACAAGCACTTAAAATGCCAATATAGTAGAAGGCTCAACAACTAACCCAAAATATATTTTACAAAAATTTGGCAAATCCCACAACATTTGGAATCATATCTTACTGAGTTGTTCCATCTGAAATATCAAAATTTCATTTGATCCAAATATAGGAATTGAATTGTTCATATTTTTTCTCCCTCAGTAACAATATCAAAACATTCAAAACTGTAGGGAAGAATTTCATAGACCATCATGGTATAATGAATGAACTGGCTTTGGTGTCTCTCTGCTTCACTTTGGTTGTTAACACAACATTATGCCAATATAACCTGAAATTGGATTCTCGTACCTCCTTAAGAAATGATTTTTGTTATTTTATTTTCCTTTTAAAATCCCCTATCTTCTCTTGTTGCCTGGAATTCCATTGGTCCACCAAGGATTTATCTTTCTTTAATTGTTTTAACATACCCTGTACCTCCTTAATACTGTCGTTTTCATTTCTAACTTTAAATTTAAACTCTAGATATTCGTTTACAGGTGCAGGTAGATTCAGGTCTATAGCAGCTTGAGGTTTTCTTAATTTGATCATATATCTTGAAGATAATCTAGAGCTATGATATTCATCTTCAGTACTATCAGAATCCCTGGTCTCTAGAAGGTTTAGAATCTAGGCTGGTTCTGCAACATGATCATCTATGTAATCAGAAACTACATATGTACCTTTAAACATAGATTCATATGTTGAAGTTGATTTAGTGGTTTCTCTTGTCATAGGTCCCCTGGATTATTAAGAAACTTGTTTTCACTTTTCTTGTCTCTTCCTCAAGTTTTGAGATTCTTTCTCAGTCCTATGCAAAAAAGGTGTCTCTACCTGTTTTTTGATGCCTGTCTTGGAATCTTCTAAATTATCCTCTATAATTATAAGATTCTCCTTTTTAATGGATGGATGAAACATGGCCTTTGAATTTAATCTAAATTTATTGGCAACTCTGGTAGAGTTTCTTCTAGGGAACTTAGGCAGAGGCGTTGGATTTTTGCTCCATTTTTTGACTTTTGCATTCTTCTTACTTATAGATTTATGTTTATGCTTGACTGGAGTCTGAACTGGGCTCATAGTATAATCCTCATCTTCATCAATTTCCATATTTATATTTGGATTAGGAAATAATTCAATGTCTTCACCTGGTTTAGATTTCTTACCTCGACTAGTGGTAGCTTCCTCATGATCTTTACCTACAGGAAAACATCCAATGGTTTTTTGAGTTTGTAATTTCCTCTTGCTATCCCGAGTTACCCTAGCTATAGGTGGTTCTTCTTTAATTAAGAACTTAGTGGCTTTACTAGTCTATTTCTGTTGGGTTGATTTCTTCCCGTTGGAAATTTTGGATTTAGTTGAATGTAAATCGTTTCTTAAAGACTGGATTAGCCAATCCCAAGATCTATGGACTTCGTTTAAAGAGAATATTACCAATGTCCTAATTAATCCCTAGTGAAAGAGACTGTCTTTAGCTGTAGGAGGATGGGATTGCACCCTCTTTGACATTTTAGATAAACTGTTAAGCAGAAAGTAGGGTAAATTATGAGGATAATCACCATTAATATGAATTAACAATCTGATATGGTAAAGGTAAACCAATGAAAAATTGCTCTCATACGTAATATACATGTGGATGATTAGCAAGGTAATATGCCATTCCTTCTTTACCCAGCTATGTGGTATTCCATTTTTCCAGTTAGGGTTTTGTTTCTCCGGGACTAAAAATTGATTCACAAATTACATAACCACATTCTCCTTCTTCCACCACCTTTCCCCATACACTAGAAATATACAAGCTTTAGCAATCGAATGTTTAGTCACATGCATCAGTAATTTTCCAACTACAACTTCAAAGCCATCAAAATTTTGTGCGAAGACCATTGAAATTTGCTCATCATGCCCCTGGAAGTTTGTGAAAAAATCAAACCAACCCGCATCTTTGAACCTCTGCACCATTTGAGGGTATGCTTCGAGTAATTTCGTGCCCTCAAGCTCTAGTCTTATAATATGGCCACTCTTCTTTGGTGCCATGCTGCTGATATGGTCATGTAAACAAATATGATAAGATTGATGATTTGAATTCTCAATTCCCATGGGCTGTTAAGAACTAAAAATCACTTCTTTATTCAATTTGATCCCTGCACAAAACAATTAATGTAGTAAAGTATAAGGTGATGAGTCTGTTTATGATATCCAAACATGTTGATTTGATGAAGGTGTGGCGAGTACAACTCAATCCCTCATATGCAATTGTTATTATTGCAATATCAACCCGATAATAGATTGTGAAGAGGCATGCATATCCTTTAATCACGATTTGAGAAATTATGATGCAATCAAGGAAGGCTAGCACATGTAAAACTATGATTATTCCTAGCACTACAGGAATAACACTATTCCTGTAGCTCCTTTTCTGACTTGGCAAAAATTTTGAAAATTCAAATAATGAATGGAAAAGTGATGTGGAAATATTTATCATATCAAATCCTAAACCTTTAAAACTCCAAAAATAATTTAAGAGTTCAATAAAAATTGGAAAAAATGACCCTTTAAACCAAGAGGTAAAAACCAAGTTTTGACAAAAAAACATAAGAAAGGAGGAACAAAGACTAGGGGTACTCACTTAGTCAAAAACAAAGTTAGAGACTAACACTGGCTCATTTTGGGGGTAAAGTTTCATGAGGAAGGTTTAAGATTTGTTGACCAATGGCTTTATTTCCTTTTGATTCTCTAATTTCCTTGTTCTGTCATCCTTTATTTAAAACACAAACTGTAAAGAAACAAATCCATTGGGTATATGGAGTCTTTATTTGAGTTCAAAAGAAGACCTACTGTACAGACTTAAATTTTTGACAAATCTTAAAGAAAGTAATGTTTCAGGAATCTCCCATTTACTGGGCCTCCAAAAATCTCAGTTTCATCCAAATTATGTGAAAGAAAAGTATTGGTATCCATTACCTTAGCTATTTTGAAAGGACCATACCATAAGTTGTCAAACTTACCATGTTTAGCTTTGTCCTCTCTTTTAGCATCCCATCTCAATACAAGATCCCCCTCTTTGAAAAAATCTTTCTTGGTTCCCTTATCAAACACGGCTTTGAATTTTCTCTAATAAACAACAACTTTCTGATCCATGTTTTCTCTGGCCTGTTGAACCTCTATCATCTTAAAAATTGTCCTTTGAATATCATTGGGTTCTTCTAACTCCTCTTGCAGAAATTTAAGAACAGGTAAACCCAATTGAGTTGGTAAAATAGCCTATGTTCCATACACCATTTGGAAAGGGGGAGTTCCAATATATTTCTTATTGATGATCCGATCAGCCCGTAGGGAAAATTTTAACTCGGAATCCCATGACTTCTTGTTTTCTGCAAGTAGTTTTTTGATAATACTTATGAGGCTTTTATTGGATGATTCTTCTAACCCATTTCCTTGGGGATAATAAGGAGTGGAGTGGACCAATTTTATGTTATACTTATTGCAAAAATAAATGATGGAGTTTGATTTGAAAGCTTGAGCATTGTCAGTAACTAGCTTCTTAGGACAATCAAATCTACAAAAAATATGCCCTTCAAGAAATTCCATGATTACCTTGTATGTTGCATTCAGAGTTAGAATTGCTTCACTCCACTTATTAAAGTAATCTATGGATGTAAGCATCCACTTATGTTGTCCAAAATATGAAGGATTGATTTCCTCGATGAATTATAAGCCCCACTGTTGAAATCGTCCATGAGCAATAATGGGATTTAAAGGAAGAGACATAAGTTTCTTCTTTCGTGCAAACGTTTGACATGGTTCACATGCCCTGACCTACACAAATATGTCTCAAAACAATACTGGACAATAATAGCCTTCTCTTAGAATCTTGAAAGCAATAGCTTTCCAATGGTGATGACCTCCAAAAACACCATGATGTAAATAAATAAAAAATTGTTTTTCCTCTTCTTCATTAACACATCTCAACAAAATCCCATTAGGATCTTTCTAGAACAAGATTTGATCAATAATGCAATATTTCACTGATTTCAATTTAAGTGATCTGAACTTTGATTTATCCAATTGAGGATGAGACTGAAGATTTAGCAGAAAAAATACAATATCTTTGTACTGTGGTGAGGAAGAATATTTGCTTCTTACCTGTGGGTCATTTTCCTCAATCTAAAATGAAGAATTATGTGATTTTATTGAGAAATGATACAATCCAATTGCTTTGCAATTTGACTCTGTCATTAATTTAGCAAGGCCTTGTCCTTTTATTAACCGAGTGGTTTTTATAGTTAGATTGTATTCCAAAATTTTCGTTATCCATTTTCCTCTCTTTCCTTCACAATCAGGTTGAACCAAAATTTATTTAACTATATCCTGAAAGATTTTAAAGCCTTCACCAGAGCATATGCATGTTTATCCATAATACCATATTTCAATTCAGAGTCTTTGAGAGTTTTTCTTAAAAAAGAGATAGTTTGCTCATACCCCTAATCATTTCTTTGTAAAAGAACAACAACTATAGTGTCTTCAGAAGCAAATGAAAAAATCATGAATTCCTTGGAGTAATTTGGGCTGAAGAGAATAGGGGCCTTAACAAGAGCCTTCTTAATGTTTTCAAATGATTCTTTAGCTTCTGGTATCCACTTGGTTTATGCATCCTTTTTCAACATATCAGTGATGTACTTGATGATCTCTACAAAATTTGGTATAAATCTCCTTAAAAAATTAATTTTATTTATGAAGGATTGGATATAATTCTTATTTCTTGGAATGTCTATCTGCTGAATAGATTTTACTCTTTCAGGATCTATCTTGATTCCTTCTGGTGAAACAATACGTCCTATAATTTTTCCTTCTTCCATGGAAAAATGAGATTTTTTAGGGTTTAATGATATACGATACCTCTTGCATTTTTCAAATGTTTGCTTCAAATGTTGTAAGTGTTCTTTATCAGAGGTTGAAAATACAATGATGTCATCAAGATAAATAACCATAAACATATCTTTCTCACTAATAAATGCAATATCCATATCCCTTTGAAAGGTTGCTCTTACATTCATCAATCCAAAAGGCATCTTTTCATACATGAAAGTGCCCCATGGAGTGGTAAAATTTGTTTTCTTCTTATATTCTTCCATTATTGATACATGATTATACCCTGAATATCCATCAAGCATAGAAATATTATTTCCCCCCACTACTCTTTGTAAAATATTATCCATTTTTGGTAATGGATAATTGTCTTTTAAAGAACATCTGTTCAAATTCCTGAAGTCCGCACAAAGCCTTATCTCTCCACTCATTTTCCTTATAGGTAATAAATTAGCTACCCACTCTAAGTATCTCAGTGGTACTATAATTTTTTCATCCAATAACCTTTTCAGTTCTTTCCCTATTATGGGTAACAACAATGGATTGAATTTCCTAGACTTCTGCTTAAAAAGTTTTGATCCAGACTTTAAAGGAATATTGTGCTACATAATATCTGTATCAAAAACCTTTAGGTATTCATAAGACCGGGAAAATACATATGAATATTGGTTCATCAAATTTACATACTTGTCTCTCTGTTTTTATGCCAATTTTCTAGATAACTTCACCATCCTGGGATTTAGATCTGAACTTATATCACAGTCTATCAGATCAGTCTCTTCTGTTTGAATAACAAATTTTCTGGAAACATCGTTATGGTAAAATAATATCTCAAGTGGAACCAAACCTTTAGGCAAATGATTTGTTTTCAATTCAATAGTTTTGTGCCCAACATCACTTCCTTGAAGAACATTTGCAACATGTACTTCCATATCACTATTCTCATTAACCTGATCTATTGAAATATTGGAAAACTCATCAATGGTCTTAAGAATATTTGAATCTCCTGGTCATCTTTAAGAACTTGTCATTTTTTTATGTTATTTAATATTGAGGGTCTCTGTCTAACCTCAATCTCAAATTTTCAATTAGGAAAAATTGGAGTCTTGAAATTACTGGCTGCAAGTGCTAAAGAGTCAACTTACTGATTCAAATTATTGTGCACAAAAATGATGTTGAATGCCAATAAGAAATTATCCACATAATCCCATACCTCATTCCTATATTGCTTTAGCCTCTGCTGTTTGGTCTGATAAATTTTTTTTATATGATGGATAATAAGTTCTGAATCTCCAAAAATAGAAAGTTTATCTATACCCATATTTTTAGCAGCTTTCAATCCTAACAGTAAAGCTTCATATTCAATGATGTTGTTGGTTGTATCAAATTATATTTTGTATGACATAGGAATGAATTCTTTGGTAGGGGAAATGAAAACAATCCCAACCCCAGAGCCTTCTTTTGAGCAAGCCCCATAAAAAAAAAAAATTCAAGACAAATTTTTCTGCACGGTCTTCAACTGTAGGTGTTATTTTTCTAACTGTTGTTTCAACCATCTGATCACCAATGTGAAAAATATAAGGACCAAGTTCATCTTCTATATCATATATGGGATGGTTACTAGGGTTTTCATGATCACTTACCAAGTAAGCCAACCTTACTTCCCTGTACAATCTCCGATGTTCTCCACCAAACACAAGTATGGTAGCATAACTGAGATCCATTTGTAATGTGCCTCCTACTTCTTTATCCCATGACCTTGACAGAAGCATCTCAAATTTTGGAGGTATGTCAGCCATAATAACATCCATTACCACACTTTTCATAGGTAACTAAGATAAAGTAACAACCATTTCTTTAATGACACCCATATATTTAACTTTTCTTGAGTCAAATGAATATAGGTCTAGGTAGGGTTTAGTGATGTCTAAACCTAATTCATCCATTACCACTTTTGGCATGACATTGTGTGAAGCTCCTGAATCCATTAAAAAATTATGCAGTATTTTGTCATGAATGTTCATAGATATGTAGAAAGGAGGAGAAGCATCAACCCTCTCTTCAATATGAGGTCCAATGGTTATAACATGATTCTAATCTTCAAGGTTGATAGTATCTGAAAAGGTGATATGAGAAGGGGTTACAATGCCTTGAGAACATAATTTCTAAAAGGATATGTTTTCATTGATTATATCAGAGGTATGGGGATTTTAATCTTGTTAATTTCATTTTCCAGGATGAAAGAAGGAACAACCTTTTCAGTTTCTTTTAGCTCTGTAGTACCAACCTTGATAGATTTCTTTAATTGTTGATCAATTTTAATCCCAGAACTTTCTTTACTGACTCCTAATTTAACCAGAGAACTAGCCTTCTTTGTTGAAACAAGTATATCCATATCAGGTGTGTTTGATCTGGACCTAAGATCATACTTCTTCGTTTTAGGTTCTTTCTGGATAATTTCATCAGCATCCCCTTCTTCAAACTGATTTAATATAAGAGCATCTTCATAATCCTGTTGTGTCAAATGAGTAGGAGACAATTCTGAATCATTTAAATGCATTGTAGGATCATATTCAATATCATCTACTTCTTCAACCTATTCTACTGTATTATTTTGAAAAGGGGGAAAAACGTTTTGATCTTCTTGATTCCTCCTTTCTCTTGGTAAGATTTGAGGTACATTATTAGGTCTCCTAAAATGGTTAGGGTTTATGTATCCACCTTCCTGTGTAGGTATGATGGATATTTTTGTTTCATTTTCACCCTAGCCATTTCAAATGTCAAGGTTTTCAACATTTTGGCCATTTCATCCATCTTAGAATCAGATGTTTTATGAGAAGAAGAAGGAAGTTCTTCTTTTTGTTTTTTCCTGTCTCTATCACCCTTGGACTTTAACTTTTTTGCTTCTAGTATGTTGGATTCTACCTCAATAGTTGCTTCCTGCATAAGACTTAGAGTAGCATACGTCCTTTCACTCAACAAGAGAGAAAATTCAACATCAAAGGAATTAGCAAAAGTAATTTTGGCTGATGTTTCTGAAGGCTTGATTTCATCTAGATTTTTACTATACATTGTATTGAACCTTTTAGTAAAATCATATATAGATTCTCCTTGTTTTCTTTTCAAAGAACCAAATTCAGTGATGTAATATAGGTAGTCTTTCTTATCTTCCTAATGTCTTAAAAATGTATCATCCAATGCATCAATATCAACAATTTAATTGAGTGGAAGTCTTCTTAACCATTTTCTTGCTTCACCATCTAAAATCTGCACAAAAAGTCTCATCCAAACATCTGCATGCTCCACATTAAAATTGTCTACAAAGCTGTAGAAATAACTTAAATGTTATTCAACAGTAACTCCTCTTTATCCATTGAATCTTGGCAAATACTTCATATAATCATTGGGTGGGAAAGCATACCGGACTTGTGGCAAGTTTAATGGTGCATATCTAGCTCCAACTATTGCATCCATTCTATTTACAACCATATTTACCACCTTTGGTGTTTGGGCTGTAGGACTGAGCAAAACTGGTGATGTAGAAAGAGAGACTATTCCTTGAGTGAAGCAAATTAACTGAGCTGATATAAGTTCTTGATCTTTAGAAAACATAGGTTTCTTTACTGGACTAAAGTAGGTTGATGGTTCCAGAAAAGGAGGGTTTTCATCAGAACAATAACGTGGTTTATTTTCTTTAGAAGAAAAAGACTGAGGTGATGATGAGAGTGTTTCTGGTTCACTTTTAATATGTTTACTATGATCTCTCAAAGATTCAACTACATATAAAGTATATGTTTGATCTTCTTCAATGAGCTCAGCAGACAACTTCCATTGATTTAGATTTAGGTCTAAAATAGTTGAAGGAAAGGAAACAATAGCAAGCTCAATTATAGGCTTTGTTTCACTCTTAGGAATCACTCCTTCATCTGATGTGAGTTTGATATTTTTAGAAGACTATCCTTGAATGCTAGTTGAAGGAAATTTTTCTTTTGAGAGAGAGGATTGTCCAGGAATGATTTTAGGTTTTCTTAATAATTTTTCAGGATTTGGCACTGTTGCACCAGGCTTAGGATCTGGTTTTTTCATGGTAACTTATTTATTTTTAGAGGATGAGGAAGTTAGAGGAATTTCAGGTTCTTTGCTTTCTCTTTTAGGATCCAGAATTTCCACAAAGGAGTTTCCAGGTGAAAAATATACAGTTGCATGTAATTGTCCAAAATCTTTTTCACTGTCAAGATTTGGATCTGATCTTGTCGTTCTCCCAAAGAAATTAATTCATGTCTCCATCCCCAACAATGACGCTAAAAGATGTTAGTCCCTAAAGTTGCACTTGACAGTGAGAGGGAAAGTTAGGGCATCATCGAGTTATTGCAATGGTATTTTAAGGGTTTTATGAATTGGTTTTTTTAGAGAATGGTTGAAGGCTGGTTCAAGGGCTCAAGGTAAACACATAAATCAAAATAAATCCATAATATAACCCATTGATTTTGTAAAAGGTGTTATCACACAAACTTGCCAGAGTCATGTAGGTTTGTGGTTTCTACCTAAGTCTGTATTTTTCCCTGTCTATCTTCTTTCGCAGACCAATTCTTTTCCCCTTCAGCTTGTAAAATCATTTTTGTTTTCCCCCCTATGTGTTTAAATTGCCCCAGTTTCCCTATTTTCCCAACCCCTATCCATTCATCCAAGTCTTTGTTTACACAGGCCGCAACTAAGGGCTCAAAACAAAACACTCAGAGTGGTCCATTATGGGACTCGAATCAAGCAAAAAGGCAGGTTCAACTTTCAACAATGAGAAATCCATGTGGAGTTCATATTAGTGGCTCGCAGGCATTCAAAATCTTAAAAGTTGCGCAAAGTATAGCGAAGGAGCAAAAGGCCCAAAGTGAGATTGAGTCGTTGATCTTTAAAGGGATAGGTGGTAGTTGATCCAAGTGTTTGGGGAAATAAGCTTTGGGAGTTTCAAAGTGAGAAGTGTGTGGAATCATCGAAGTGATGAAGTGCCGAAGTGTTTCTCAACCATCTAATCCAGAAGGACACGCATCAATTTATTGCCAGCTTTGGGTGAAAATAAGTTGAAAGAAGAAATTTGAGTTTTGACTTTCCCAGTTTCCGAAGGTCCGAAGTAATTCTCGATTGCTTGATTCAAGAGAAAACGTCATCATATCCATAACTCTGGGTAAAGCAGTTGAAGACAAAGGTTGGAGTTTTTATTTTCCCAAAGTCTGAAGTCCGAATTGTGAATCAGATCTCGGTCGTCAATTTGAAAAGAGAAAATCATATCCATCAATCTAAAAGGTGCCAGAGTTGGGTCGTTGATCAGAAAGCCTCATCTTAGATCACAAGATCAATGATCGCGCTCCATTGCAGGGTCAGAAGATGCACATGTTTTTAAATTTTCAAGGGCTGGCTGCAATCAGAATCGTGGTTTTTAGAAAGGGAGGCGTGGTGGTTCATGGTGAATTACGGGGACAAAAGAAGTTTTCTTTCAAACCACCCTTGGTCGCACCCACAATCACACAATTGCATAGGGTCATGGCCCTAGGTCACATTGAAGAAGGAGCGATGGAGAGGAGTTGCGCCAAAGGTTAAAAGAACCCATATGGATCACATAAGAATATTTTCACAGCCTCGAGAACCAGGATTGACTCAAAAAAGTCATGGGCACTGCCTGGAACATTCATGGATGTCAGGCCTCATCTCGATCCCGATGAAGGTAGTTAATGGAAATGGGGGTGGAAGTTGAGACCTCATCTCACCCCATAAATGGAAAGCATACTGAGAGTTTTCGTGGGGGGAGATTGTCAATTCAAAGTTTCTCGAGGGATGAACTTTCCTGCAAAGAACATAACTAAGACGGGCTCGCGTCTAACATAAGAAGGCCTACACAGGATGACAGAGTAGGCACTGATTGGAAACTTTGAATGCGGGGGTTCAATCACATTCCTGGTGGTTGCAACATTTCTAGTATATATAAGAAGTTTTTATATTTTGTTAAGGTCGAAGGGTTGAGCTAAGCTCCTTGCTATTGTAATATTTTGATGAAGAACATTGGTTCTTTGGTTATGTCTTGATTTGAGACTTCTTGATTAATCTAAGTCATCTTTCTTACTCCATATTATTTTCCTCTGATACTGAGAAAGTTCATGATTGACTGATTCACATGGATTGTTGTGATTGTATTATGATGAATGTTTGATTATAATGTTGTTACGATTTCTTTCAGTTTCCTTGAAATTTGAATCCAAGAGGATATCGTGTTTAAGTTTTTCTTCCTTATGCTGCTGGAAGGCCTGATGTTCACAATAGACCTCTACACTTTTCTCACCAAATTCTTCCTCCTACTCACCTTTACTCCAACTTACTGACTGAAGTTGATCCAAGACCTCAATTGCTTCTGCATACTAGTCCATATTTCTGAGTTAGAACACTATTTTCATTGAATCTTCTCCATTTGGCCTCTTAAAACTCATCTACATTTATTGTATAAAATGATGGGTACTGGGATTACCTTCTATGCAATTTGAGGGTGACTTCTAGTGCTAACATTTCTGGTGTCATTGTCAGGGAGAGAATTGAAGACTTTTACCTGGGATAGAACAAAAAAGAAGTTATGATTCTGAAGGTGCGTCAAATATCAGTACCATTGAAGATTGAAGCTTGCACCTGGTGACTCCATTGTTTTAGTTGTGGCTCCGAAAGGCAGACACACGAGGTCTACTCCACAACTGCCTCTAGCCACACTTGACGCTGACCCAGAGAAAATTATTAGAAAAGGAAAAACCACTTAGGAAGGTACTTCAACTGATGTACCAGGTGATCCTGGTAATATTCTTAATCCCTCTTTACAAACTCCAGTAGCTGCTTCTTATTCCCCCGTTATACCGTTTGCTGGAGTTTCAAGAAATTTAAATTTTGGGAGTTTTCCTGTTGATTTCTCCCCTCCTATTCTTGGTTTGGAAGGAGAGAGCTTTGAAATCCCTATCTCCCCTGAAATTGTGAAGTGGTTCAGACCCAGGACCTTAGAAGGATTTCCCACTCTAGGATTTACCACTCCTCCCCTATTAGAGTTGTTGCAATTACAGAAGGGGAAGCCTCTATTCCCTCTAGCCCCTCATATTTATCTCCTAATGCTCAACCTTTTCCTTTTTCTCCCAGAAGCATAGCCCCAATATCACTTGTCCAAACTCCATCTCCTCCTGGTTCTTATCCAGTTCATGTCCAAATGGTAGGTGCTAATCCTCCTAGGAGAAGGATGGTTGAGATATTGGTTGCTAGATATGCCCCTCTGGTTTTACCTTAGCCTATGAATGCTCTCCCAGCCATGGACTACCTTAAGTACATGCCCCAGTTCACAAGGGAGGGAGACATGACTGCAGAAGAGCACCTTGCATCCTTTTATATATTTGTAGAGATTGGGGTCATCGAAAATGAAGATGTGTGGACGAGAGTTTTTGTACAGAGCCTTGATGGTGATGTCAGGGATTGGTTTAAGGAATTTCCTCCTAGATCTATTGATCAGAATCTAGACCAGGGGTCAAATTTTGCTCAAAAATCAAAGTTCTCGGAATTGCCTCAAAATGAAGAATTTACATAGCCCTCGTCGTCACAAACCCAACACAACTCGAACGGGTTCAAACGGACGTCGGATGAGTGAGATATCGCGATTTGTTCGATTCGCCAAACAAGAAAAAAAAATGTTGACTGTACAATACATATAGTCCGTACAACTGACGTGGAAGAGGTCGTACAGCTGATGTGGCATGTCTGTACACTGAGGTGGCAAGTGTTGACGTGTCATTTCTGAGTTGGTAGATTTTGGACGAATGATATTGCGACACGTGGCATCATTTTGGTAAATGGTGTGGTGCCACGTGGCCCAAGCATGGGCTACCACATGGCACCCTGTTGTAGGTTAAGGTATTTAAAATTCTATGGAGCCCATGGGATTCGAACCTCGGACTTCCACCTCAACACAAACCTTTGGAAAAGGCCACCAACCAACGCGTCACCATAGTGTTTCTTAACACTATATGGTTTTACAATTATTTAAGTTATACGATATTTGGTATATGGTAAAAATTATGGACGAGTCCACAGGACTCGACCCCGTGACCTCTGAAGCAAGGTAAGAGCTTTGGGAAGGGCCGCCCAACTAGCGCGCCCACCATATGGTTCTTACCATAATACAAATCACAATGTATTTAATATTGAATTGTGTTTATTTCAGCGTGGGGGTCGGGCTGGGGCTTAGCCCCAGCCCGCGGTTTCGGTGTCAACGCATATGACCGGTGGTTAACATATTACGTGGGAGTTTTGACCGGATCTACCCACGCGCCTGGACACATGTCGATCCTACAAACCACATGCAAACATAGCCCTTTTTGGTGCGCGGGGACGTGGTTACATGGACCATATGCCCGATGGCTTGGCGATTAGGGGCTAGGTGCGCCCTAACCATCCTACAGTTCGCCCATTTTTTGGTTATGTGCCTGATGCTAGGTTTTAGCACAAGATTGAGCACATGAGCTAGGTGGGACGCATAGGAGTGTGTTTTGGCGAACCAGAGACAACAAGCTTGAAGGAAGAAAATGGAAGGAGGCCTATCTTCTTCAAATTTTGGCCAAATGAGGTGCCAAAAAAGCCCAACCAGGGGTTTTTGGATGTTCTGAATCCATTGGCATAGTCGTCAAGGGAATTTGAAGACTTATTTTGCAGTTTTTTCACCATTGAAGTTTTAGAGAGCTCCAGGGAGCTTGAAGCCCTCATTGATTGAGGTCATGCTTAGATGAGCCAAAGTCTGTTTTCTATGACTGAATAGTCAATTTTGGCTAATTGTTATGCTCTGAACACATTGGGATAGGTTTCAGAGGCATTTGAGGACTTTTACAGGTGTTTTTTCCACAAGGAAGCTCAGGGAAGCTCAAGGCCACATGTAGAAGAGGTCATGCCCGGATGAGCCATGATCTGTTTTCAGAGTTCTATTAGTCATTTTTGGGGTTTTTATGTATTCTAAACCCAATGAAATAGTCAGAAAATACATTGGAGTTGAGAAACAACTTGTAAAATAATCTTTGACAAACTAATCCCAAAGAGCCAAGTCCATTGATGGAGGCTCAAGGAGACGTAGCCCAGAGAGGGGTGAACTCCTTTATCATCTTGTTATTATTGTGAGATTGATGGTTTATTTGCTGCAAGTTTTGCTGTGTATTTATTTAAAACACATATTTAACCATTTAAAAGAAAATTTCCTCACACATGAACATTTAAAAGAAGATGCATAAACTTGGCACATAATTTATCTTGCATAACTAATACATTGAGCAAGGTCCTGAAAAGTTTATTTTAATGAAATAGAGGGTGCTTGCATAGCATAACAAGTCAGCCCCCTATTTTCAGATTAGGTGGTATCAGAGCATAGTTTGTTTTTCTCATGTGATTGCCATTGATAGCTAGAGATTTAGTTGTTGGTATTATTGTGCAAGTTTTGTGTTGAAGATTGATATCTTGCAAGGATGGAGGAAGATTCAAACATTGATAGTTCTCATACATTTTCATTATACAAGTTCTTTGACAAAGAGATGTTGAAGGAGTTTGTAACCATGAGAGATATGGTACAAGAGTTGTGGGAAGATAGAGAAGAGAGCATTTCCCTTCAAGAGTAGTTGATGGCCATGAAGGAGGAGAAAGACCAACTTCTTGAAAAGTTGCATGAGATGGAGACTCAACTTCATGAGGCAAAGGAAACCCTTACCAGGTACATGCATGAACATGAGGTATGTAATGTTAGTTTATCTTCAAATTCCTCTCAAGATGAATGCTTTGGTGTTTTTGAAAATCACACAAGAGGAATAGGGTCCAAGTTATTGTTAAAAATGGGCTATGAAGGTAAAGGATAAGGCAAGCATGCACAAGGCATTGTTGAGCCTATTGTTGTTGAAGAGAGGCCCAAGTATTGTGGTCTTGGATATGAACAAAGAGATGGAGCAAATTCCAAAGTTGAGGAGACAAGGAAAAAATTCCAAGAACAACTTTTGTTGCAAGCTCAATCCCTCAAGCATGCAAAGCTTGTGTTCAAGATGAATGAAAATGTGTGAAACAAGAGAGTTATCACAACCATGCGGACAAGAACATTGTTGTTGGTCTTCAAAGGAGAGCTTGTAACTCTTCAAATTAACCTCCTCAAAGAGGCGAAAAAGGTGAATGTTCAAGGTATAATTCTACCTATCATTCAGTTTCTTTTGATTATGTTAAGCATGATAAATTTGCATGTAAAAATGGAAGGAAAAGTCCATGTACATATTGTGGTTTATATAACCATCATATTTCAAAATGTTGGAAAAGATTGACCACTTTCAGGAAACTCTCCAAGCAAAGACAACTTGAAAAAAGGATGCAAAAGATTTGCACTCATTGCTAGAAGAGGGGTCATCTCATTGACCAATGTTGGACATTGCATCCAACCACTCATACACAGCACAAGAAGCAGATGGATAAAGATATTGGAAAGAATGGAAGAGGAGATTCCATCATCGATGTGAGTCAAGATGATTCACAAGAAGACAATTTTCAACAAAAAAATTCACCGTTGAGTTGGCTTGGTAAGAAATGGTTGAATTTCTTGAGCAAGTAAGGCTTGCATTTTTGTTGTTGTAGATGCACATTTCAGCCTTATGTATGAATTTATGTTGAGAGTATGATAAGTTGCAGCAGTTTATCACAAATTGTATGATGCAAGTTGCATGTGAATGCAATTCGTTTGAAGGCATTCTTGTTTGTTGCACAACTATGCTAGGAGGATGTAAAAGAGGGGTATGGTGTTCACTTGTTGCAGCCATATATATTTTTCATATTCGGCTCTTATGTACCCACATGTTTTGGGTTTATGTACTTATGTTTGTACTTGAAGGAGAGTTGAAGAGCTATGCACATACATGTGTTTTTGTGTGCGTGTAAACAGTGAAGTTGGTGATAGTTCATCATGAATGACTCATGATTGTAACATGATTGTGTATCATGAATGTCGAATTGTCATTTTGGGAAGGTCTATATGTTTCAAATGAGTCTCGACTTGTGTCGGTGTTGTCTTGACGACTATGTTGTGTCGATCATGTTTTTCGACTTATGTTTAATCGATGGTGTTTTTTGGCTTGTAAGTTGATTTTGAGTACACCAACATGCAGGAAAATGCCATGTACTTTGATCAAGTATAAGATGCGACCTTTTTCTTGAAGAGAAAAAGACTTTGTTGGCATCATTTTCAGTCTTGTATAAATTTGTTTTCAATATTGATGATTTTCTTGGTTTGTGACAAGATGTCACAGGAAAGTTTTTGCAGCCATTGTATAGTGAATTGTGTTGACGCTAAAGAGTTTGCAAGAGGGACTTGATTCTCAGTGGGAAGGCTGGTAGTCTTCCAAGCACAAAGAGAACAGTGGGTCAGCAGCAGCCAGAGAACAGTGGTTGAGGGACATAGCCAATTGCAGTGCAAGGCATGTCAAGGTATCCAGGTGATTGTCAAAAAGACTTCTCAAGTAGAATCAGTTGATAGAACTTGGAAGCAGAAGAGTATTGAAGCTCAGATAGATAATCATAAGATTTTGTGGGTCCAAAAGCCTTTCAGTGGGAAGGCGTGATCAGAATCTGGACCAGGGGTCAAAATTTTGCTCAAAAATCAAAGTTCTTGGAATTGCCTCAAAATGAAGAAGTTACGTAGCCCTCGTCGTCACGAACCCAACGCAACTCAAACGGGTTCAAACGGACGTTGGATGAGTGAGATATCACAATCTGTTCGATTTGCCAAACAGGCAAAAAACATTGCAGACTGTACAGTCCGTACAGTCCATACAGATGACGTGGTAGAGGCCGTACAACTGATGTGGCACGTCCATACGCTAAGGTGGCAAGTGTTGATGTGTCATTTCTAAGTTGGCAGATTTTGGACGAATGATATTGCAACACGTGGCATCATTTTGGTAAATGGTGTGGTGCCATGTGGCCCAGGCGTGGACTGCCACGTGGCACCCTATTATAGGTTAAGGTATTTAAAATTCTATGGAGACCATGGGATTCGAACCCCAAACCTCCACCTCAATGCAAAGCTTTGGCAAAGGCCACCAACCAATGCACCACCATAGTGTTTCTTAACACTATATGGTTTTACAATTATTTAAGTTATACGATATTTGGTATATGGTAAAAATTATGGGAGAGTCCACGGGACTCGACCCCGCAACCTCCGAAGAAAGGGTAGAGATTTGGGAAGGGCCGCTCAACCGACGCACCCACCATATGGTTCTTACCATAATACAAATCACAATGTATTTAAGTTTGAATTGTGTTTATTTCGGCACGGGGGTCGGGCTAGGGCTTAGCCCCAACCCGTGGTTTCGGTGTCAATGCATATGACTGGTGGTTAACATATTGCGCAGGAGTTTTGAATGGATCTACCCACGTTCCTAGACACGTGTCGAGCCTACAAACCACATGAAAATGTAGCCCTTTTTGGTGCGTGGGGACGTGGTTACATGGACCATACGCCCGATGGCTTGGCGGTTAGGGGATAGGCGCGCCCTAACCGTCCTATAGTTCGCCCGTTTTTCGGTTATGTGCACAGTGCTAGGTTTTAGCATGATATTGAGCGTGTGAGCTAGGTGGGACACACAGAGGTGCATTTTGGCGTACCAGAGACAACAAGATTGAAGGAAGAAAATGGCAGGAGGCTTATCTTCTTCAATTTTTGGCCAAATGAGGTGCCGAAAAAGCCCAACTAGGGGTTTTTGGATGTTTTGAATCAATTGGCACAGCTTTCAAGGGAATTTGAATACTTCTTTTGCAGGTTTTTCACCATTGAAGTTTTTGAGAGCTCTAGGGGGCTTGAAGCCCTCATCGATTGAGGTCATGCTCAGATGAGCCAAAGTCTGTTTTCTGTGACTGAATAGTCAATTTTGGCTAATTTTTATGCTCTTAACACATTGGGATAGGTTGCAGGGGAATTTGAGGACTTTTATAGGTGTTTTTTCCACAAGGAAGCTCAGGGAAGCTCAAGGCCACATGTAGAAGAGGTCATGCATGGATGAGCCATGATCCGTTTTCAGAGTTCTATTAGTCATTTTTGGGGTTTTTATGTATTCTGAACCCAATCGAACAGTTAGAAAATAAATTGGAGTTGAGCAACAACTTGTAAAAGAATCTTTGACAAACTAATCCCAAAGAGCCAAGTCCATTGATGGAGGCTCAAGGAGACGTAGCCCAGAGAGGGGTGAACTCCTTTATCATCTTGTTATTGTTGTGAGATTGATGGTTTATTTGTTGCAAGTTATGTTTGATGTGTATTTATTTAAAACACATATTTAACCATTTCAAAGAAAATTTCCTCACAAATGAACATTTAAAAGAAGATGCATAAACTTGGCACATAATTTATCTTGCATAACTAAGACATTGAGCAAGTTCCTGAAAATTTTATTTTAATGAAATAGAGGGTGCTTGCATAGCATAACAAGTCAGCCCCCTATTTTCAGATCATCGATTGACGGGATTGTTGCTCTGGATGATTCATTCTTAAGACATTGGGGGAATAAAAAATATCTCCTTTATTAAATTACAGAATTCAGGGCACTTAAGAGATAAGAAGGGGAATCTGTTTCAAACTTCTCGAAAATATTTAATAAGATGTATAAAAAGATTCCCACTGAAATTAAACCTACAGAAACCTCCGCCAAGATGACTTATGCTAGTGCTTTTGACCCTGATTTTTGCTTCCTATTGAGAGAAAGAAGAGCTACCTCCTTGGATCATATGCAATATGAATCCCTTGAAGTAGAATCCAATATATTGGAAGCTGGAAATATTAGGAGTAACACTGATAGAGACAGAAGAAAAGATAGGTTTGAAACTCCAACTTCTAGTTCTCTATTGGCCCCCTTTAAACAGATGAAGTGGCCAAGCTACTAAAATCACTTTCTGCTAAAGTGGAAAGGTTGGAAATGGAAGGAAAACAGTGCTATAGGAATCCCCCAAATGCTAATAATAGGGGTAGTTTCAAAATACCAACTAATACCCCCCGGACCATCAAAGAGATCAAAGAAACAGGGACAGAGATGATCAGAAAATCCAAACTCCTCTCCAAAATAACTTGGTTACTGATGAATATGAAGAGGAAGAAGATATTGATCCTGAGATCCATTGCCTTGGAGATACCTCTTCGTCCCCTCATTTAACTCAGTCTGCATACGAATAGGCCCTCATGAGTAATCAACTGAATGAGATGAGTAATGGAGAAAATACCAGCAACGATCCGAATAGATATGACCTCAGATCCAAGAAGAAATAAGGAAACGCTGACATTCCTGAGCGGCCTGCTAGAGCTAAGAAACCTGCTAAAGATATAGCAGACAACAACAAATAAAGAAAGGCACAAATCCCCCCACTAGTGGTCAAAAGTCTTATCCTAGAGGTGAAGGAGATTCTGAAGCCTCCCTCCCCTTATAGCTTTGAGCATGAGATTCAAAATATTAGAATCCATGTATCTCTCTTAGAGTTAGTCAAGCATGAGGATTTCAAAAGGTGCCTATCAAAAAAAATTCAGCACGAACCTACATCTCACTCCACATACTTGGTTAACCTCCAAGATGAAAGGCCAGTTGTCATATTAGGGCCTTTGGTAGAGGATAGAGATGACTCCTCCCCTCCCTTATACACTTCATTGAACATCCATGATAAGGTGTTTCATAAATGCTTGATGGATTCAGGGGCATCTCACAATCTTATGCCTAAGATTGTCATGGAAGATCTTGGGTTGGAGGTTACAAAATCCTACCACAACCTGTATTCTTTCAACTCCAGGAAGGTGAAGTGCCTTGGGGTTATCAAATACCTGGTCATTTCTCTATTCCAACTGCCCATGAAGAGCGTGGTCATGGATATCATAGTGGATGATGTTCCCCCTAAGTTCAGGATGCTCTTGTCTAGATCTTGGATAAAGAGACTGGGGGGAACCTTGCAGATGGACCTTTCATACGCCACCATTCTTGTGTTCGAGGGTGAACAAAGGAGACTTTACAGGGAAGCGCAACTTGCGTACATCATTAGTGATGAAGCAAACCCCACCAACCATCCTATTCTTTCTTTTGAAACTGATTTGGGATCCAACATATTACATCTCATTGATGCTCCTGAAATGCCTCTTGAAATAAGAAAGCAACACATTACGTTTTTTGAAATCCCTCCTCCAACTACCTCTATTTGGAAGATGTTCTTTGACGGAGCCTCTTCTAAAGAAGGTGTTGGTGTTGGAGTGGTATTTGTTTCACCTTGTCAAGAAACTATATCGTCGTCCTACAAACTAGAATTTGAGACTACCAACAATGTGGCAGAGTATGAAGCTCTTGTTTTGGGTTTAAGGGCTACAAAAGACATGGGTATTGAAGAGCTATCAGTATTTGGGGATGCAGAACTAATTGTTCATTAGATCAAAAATATTTATCAAGCCAAGCAACCTAGGCTTAAGACTTACAAAAATGAAGTATGGGACCTAGTTGACAGTTTCTTCCTAGCTTTCAACATTTCATTTATTCCAAGAGAGGAGAATACCATGTATGATTCTTTGGTTGTCTCAACAAGCCATTTCAGAGTCCCATTGCCACCCAAACTCAAATATGATGTAGAGGTCAAATATAGACCCTCTATACCTGACAATGTCCATCATTGGAAGGTGTTTTAGGAGATAATGAGATCAAAAAGTTTCTTGAGTCTGTTGATGAGTTCTCTGCTTTACATATTGATCATGATCATGATTATGAAGTAACCCTCATGCTGATGTATTTTTAAATAAAATTGCCAATCACCATATTGTTCAGTTTCCTAGCAACCATATTCCAAAGGGACTAGTTCCTTTAGAAAGGTTGTTTGATGGGAATGATGTGGCAATAAATTTTAAAGGTTCAACTGATGATGCCGATGTAACTGAGTAAAATATTGGTACAAAAGAGGATCCCAAATTTGTCAAGTTGTCAAGCATCTTGTCAAGAGAGAAAAGGGATGAATATATTGAACTGTTAAAAGAGTTTGTTGATGTGTTTTCTTGGACATATGAATATCTCAGAACATACGACACAAGTATCATTGAGCACAAGATCCCATTGAAAGAAGAGTCCAAGCCATTTAGGCAAAAGTTGAGACAAATAAATCCTATGTTGTTGCCCATTATGGAGAAAGAGGTAAAAAAGATTTTGGATGCCCAGATTATCATTCCTTTGAGGTATTCTGAATGGGTGGCCAACTTGGTCCCAATGAGAAAGAAGAATGGAGAATTTAGACTATGTGTTGATTTCCGAAATTTGAACAGAAGTTCTAAAAAGGACAACTACCCCTTATCAAAGATGGAACACATATTACAGAGGGTAACAGGTGCATCTAGGTTGTCCATGATTAATGGATTTTCTGGCTACAATCAGGTCTCTGTCTTGCCTAAATATAGAGAGAAGACAACCTTTACCACTCCTTGGGGTACATTCATGTATGCTAAGATGCCCTTTGGGTTGATGAACAGAGGAGCGACCTTTCAACGAGCCATGGACATATCCTTTATTGGAGAGAAGGACAAGTTTGTGGTCATTTATTTGGATGGCATAACAGTGTTCTTACAATATGATAAAGAACATTATGGTCATTTGAAAAGGGTCTTCTTGAAATGCAAAAAATTTGGTCTCTCTTTAAATCCCCAAAAGTCAATATTTACCATGAAAGAAGGGAAATTGTTAGGACACATTGTGTCAGCTAAGGGAGAAAAGATTGATCCAAGCAGGGTAGAATCTATCCAAACTTTGTAATTCCATAGATCCAAGAAATAATTCTAGTATTTCTTAGGGAAAATTAATTTTTTGAGAAGGTTGTTTTCAAATTTTGCTGAGTTTGTAAAGTTTATCACAGTCATGTTGAGGAAAGGGAATGAGATCAAATGGATGGCTGAATCTCACAATGATTTTGATCAAATAATGAAGGCCTTGATTGAGGCACCTGTTCTCATCAGTCCTGATTACTCCAAGGATTTTATGATTTTCTCCTTTACTTCATTTGACACAGTAGCAACTGTTTTTTGCAGAAGAATGCTAAAGGGCAACCCATTTCCTTTTTCAGTAGGGCACTGAGAGATGATCAAATAAAGTATGACATCATGGAAAAGTAGGCCTATTCTTTGGTCAAAGCTCTCAAATATTTCAGAGTTTATGTGCTTCATTCAAAAGTCATTGCATATGTCCCTTCAGCTTTTGTGAAGGAGATTCTCATCTATCTTGACATAGATGGAAGAAGGAGCAAGTGGATATCCAAGATCCTTGAATTTGATCTTGAGATAAATTCCACCAAATTGGTTAAAGGCCAAGGTTTAGCTAGGTTGCTAGCTAAATCTAGTTGCAAAGATTTGGGGGTCCATTTTGTAAGTTTTAAACCTGCGAAGTAAAGCAATGCATATATATTCTTAAGCAATACAGAAATTAATCAATGGCTCATACACAAAGTACACAGAGATTTTATACCGAAAACCCTCAACTGGGAAAACCTTTCTTATTTTCATTATATCAAATTTCACCATTCGCCACACAATATATACAATGTTTTTAGGTATTCCGTAGATACCAAAACCCTAATCCCTTAATCCGGGATTAATTTACAAATCTGCTAAAAATAGAAAAAACCGCACCCAGTTGTCGTATCTAACGCACCCACACACACACACATGCAAAGAATATAACACATACCCAACATTCTCCCACTTGTTGTTTTCTTTGCATCCAGGGGTACAGGGGATTATATAGTCAACAATCCAGGGAAACAATGCCCATTGTTACTCTACACCAGGAGAACTTTTCTGTGCTCAGAGACTTTGTCAATGAATCTGCAAAATTCTTCAAAGTGTCAACCTTTTCCAGCAACACCTTCTTTTCCTCAACCACGTCTCTCACAAAGTGATACTAAACATAAATATGCTTTGTCTTCGAATGATAAGCTAGGTTCTTTGCGATGAATATTGCACTCTGACTGTCACAGTCTAATCTCACTGCTTGTTTTACCAACCCAATACCTGAACACAATCTTTGTAACCATACTTCTTCCTTGCTTGCATGAGTGGCTGCCATGTATTCAGCTTATGTAGTTGAGAGTGCCACTACAGCCTATCTTTTTCTCATCCAACTGATTGCTCCTCCAAATAGGTTAAACACATACCCACTTGTAGATATTATGGGATCCAAATCTCCAACCCAGTCTGCATCAACAAAGCCATGTATTTCCACCACTCTGTCCAATCCTGGTCTTCCTTGGTAGCACAATCCATAACTGGTGGTGCCACGAAGATACCTGAAGACCCTCTTTATTGCTATCCAATGCTCCTTCCCTGGTTTTGACATATACCTACTCAAAACACCCACTGCATGTGAAATGTTCGGTCTAGTACAAACCATTGAATACATCAAACTACCAACTGCACTGGCATATGGAACATGGGACATGTCCTCTTCTTCTTCCTGTGTCTTGGGACACTGATCTGGAGATAACTTTACACCTATAGGAATAGGAACCTTGACCGGTTTACTTCCATGCATATTAAACCTCTGCAATATCGTTTCAACACATTTTCTTTGATTCAACCAGAGTTTCCTGTTTGCACGATCTCTTTTAATCTCCATTCCCAGAATGAAATTAGCAGTACCGAGATCCTTCATGTCAAAT
>ML783145.1:135247-149872 GCA_009831015.1 Picea engelmannii | reverse complement strand
GGGGGGAGTTGAGACCTCGTCTCACCTAATAAATGGAAAGCATACTCAGAGTTTCCATGGGAGGATATTGTCAATCCGAAGTTTCCCGAGGGATGGATTTTCTTGCAAAGCACATAACTAAGCCGGGCTCGCATCTGACATAAGAAGGCCTGCACAGGCTGACAGAGTAGGCGCCGACTGGAAACTTTGAATGTGGGGGTCCGATCACATTCCTGGTGGTTGCAACATTTCTAGTATATATAGGTAGTTTTGATATTTTGTTAAGGTCGAAGGGTTGAGCTAGGCTCCCTTCTATTGTAATATTTTGATGAAGAAAACTGGTTCTTTGGTTATGTCTTGATTTGAGATTTCTTGATTAATCTAAGTCAGGTTTCTTAATCCATCTTATTTGCCTCTGATACTTAGAGAGTTCATGATTGTATGATTCACATGGATTGTTGTGATTGTATTATGATGAATGTTTGATTATAATGTTGTTACAATTTCTTTCAGTTTCCTTGAAATTTGAATCCAAGAGGATCTTGTGTTTAAGTTTTTCTTCCTTAGGATGCTCGAAGGCATGATGTTTACGACATAACTCTACACTTTTCTCACCAAATTATTCCTCCTACTCACCTTTACTCCAACTTACTAACTGAAATTGATCCAATACCTCACTTTCTTTCACATACCAGTCCATATTTATGAGTTAGAACACTATTTTCATTGAGTCTTCTCCATTTGGCCTCTTAAAACTCATTTACATTTACTGTATAAATTGATGGGTATCGGGCTTACCTTCTATGCAATATGAGGGTGACTTCTAGTGCTAACAAAAGGTACCCACATTAATAGATCAAACAATAAGGTAAATAAAGTGAGAAAATATGAGAGCATTCAATTTGTCAACCCCATATAGATTTCTTATTTCAAAATATAATTGATAAACAAGAACATGTACTTGAAGGAAAATCTTGATAACAAAAAATAACAGTAAAGTATTCATTGTATTACTTAAGACCAAGAAATCAATGCATTGCAACGTAAAAATGACTTCAAGTAAGAAAATAAATAGAATATGAAATGAAAGAAAATATGACCATGAACATGCCTTTTCCATTTAGTATCAATGTGGGATAAAAGTTTTCTTACAGTGAAATTCAAAATAGGTCCCTGAAATCCCAACTTGTCGACTTTCATACAATCTTCCTTGTGTCTATTTAAAGTACACAGAATATTACTATGGATCCTTTTTTCTAGTTTACTGTTTGTAATATGATCTAGTCAATGCCTATATTCTAGGAGAATCTGCTCAGACGAGCACTTAAAATGCCAATATAGTAGAAGGCTCAACAACTAACCGAAAATATCTTTTACAAAAATTTGGCAAATCCCACAACATTTGGAATCATGTCTTACTGAGTTTTTCCATCCGAAATATCAAAATTTCATTTGATCCAAATATAAGAATTGAATTGTTCATATTTTTTATCCCTGAGTAACAGTATCAAAACATTCAAAACTGAAGGAAAGAACTTCATAGACCATCATGGTATAATGACTGCATTGGATTTATTGTCTCTCTTCTTGAGTTTGGTTGTTAACACAACATTATGCCAATATAACCTGAAATTGGATTCCCGTACCTCCTTAAGAAGTGTTTTTTGTTCTTTTATTTTACTTTAAAAAACCTGTATCTTCTCTTGCTGTCTGGAATTCCATTGCTCCACCAAGTCTTTCTCTTTCTTTAATTATTTTACCATACCCTGTAGCTCCTTAATCCTGTCTTTTTCCTTTCTAACTTTAACTTTAAACCTTGGATATTCCTCTATAGGTGAAGGCAGATTCAGGTCTATAGCATATTGAGTCTTTTTTAATTTGATCATATATATTGAAGATATTCTAGAGCTATGATATTCATATTCATTGCTATCATAATCCCTGGTCTCTGGAAGGTCTGGAATCTGGTCTGGTTCTGCAACATGATCATCTTTGTCATCAGAAAATGCATCTGTACCTTTAAACACAGATTCGGATTTTGAAGTTGATTTAGTGGTTTCTCTTGTCACAAGTGTCCTGGAGTATTGAGCAACCTATTTTCCCTTTTCTTGTCTCTTCCTCAAGTTTTCATATTATTTCTCAGTCCTGTGCAAAGAAGGTGTCTCTGCTTGTTTTTGGATGCCTATCTTGGAATATTCTGAATTATCCTCTATAATTATAAGATTCTCCTTTTTAATGGATGGATGAAACATGGCCTTTCAATTTAATCTAAATTTATTGGCATCTCTAGTGGATTTTCTCCTAGGGAACTTGGGCATAGGTGTTGGATTGTTTCTCTATTTTTTTACTTTTGCATTCTTCTTGCTTGTAGATTTTTTTTCTGCTTGACTGGAGTCTAGACTAGGCTCATAATATAATCCTCATATTCATCAATTTTTATCTTTATATCTGAATTAGTGTTGGCACAGGAGTAGACCCAGGGTTCAACGCTTAGCAACGCACCAACAAAACCCCGACTACCAGGTCTTTTGGCAACACCTATGAAGCAGGCGAAGTCTCACCCGAGGTAGAAGCAGAGAGGGTTATAGGATGCAGGTATCTGTAACCAGGCTGGAACACGAATCTTTGCTAAGATCACTTCGCAGAATATTCTTTTAATTCTTAGGAAGTGAGCATGCATTAGTTTATTAACCTCATTAACATCGCAGAGCATAATCAAAGACAAATAAGAAGAGTAATAACAAGTGATTATGTACCCTGACCACTTAGCACTTAGCACTGTGAGTTAATTCTATCATTCATTTACAGTTTAACCTAAATAAAGTAATTAAACAATCAAACTATATATTCATTACACATCATAATCAAGCACTAAGAAAATTCATAACATAAAGAACATTGCACAAAGAAAACCATGAGACACTAGATATACGTGGTTCACCCCAGGGTTGGGCTACATCCACAAACCTCTTCGCCTCTTTATTATTTACCAAAATCTTACATCTAGTCACTCCTATGCACTAAGCCACAAAGTTGAACTTCACACCAGACAAGATATCTACGCACTAAGCACTAGATCCTCCTTCTTTTCCTTCCAAAACTAGGTCAAATGTACAAAGCCAAATCTCTTATCACAACACTTAGCACCCACTCCACACTAAGCATCACAAGCACTAAGCACAGTCTAAAAAATCACAATTGAGCACAAAGCCTCGACGCACACACATCTACTTAAATACTCCTTCTACAATACATTCCTCTTTATTTATACTTTACAAAATATTACAATAAGGCCTAAACATGGGGAAAACCCATGGGTCGACATCCCATAAACCCGTTACAAAACCCTAGAGGACCCCTTAATGGGTCCACATAACCCTCAAAATAGGTGAGATACGCAATCTCAGATACGCCTAGGTTCTCCTACTTCGACCAACATGTCGAAGTCCAAAATTAGGCCAAAACCTCTGAAACTGACCAAAGTTTCCCCAAAACTTGGTTGAGGGAAAACAATTAGGAAATGTGCCAATGTCTTCACCTAGTTTAGATTTATTACCTCGAGTAGTGGTAGATTCCTCATGAAATTTACCTATAGGAAAAACTCCAATGGTTTGTTGAGTTTGCAATTTCCTCTTGCTAGCCCGAGTTACCCTAGCTGTAGGTGATTCTTCTTTAATTAAGAACTCAGTGGCTTTACCAGTCTATTTCTATTGGGATGATTTATTCCCTTTGGATTTTTTGGATTTAGTTGACTGTAAATCGTTTCTTAAAGACTATATTAGCCAATCCTAGGATCTTTGGACTTTGTTTAAAGAGAAGATTACCAATGTCCTAATTAATCCCTGATGAAAGAGATTGCCTTTAGCAGTAGCAGGATGGGATTGCACCCTCTTTGACATTTTAGATAAACTCTTAAGCAAAAAGTAGGGTAAATTAAGAGGATAATCACCATTAATATGAATTAACAGTTTGATATGCTAAAGGTAAACCAATGAAAACCTACCCTCAAACGTAATATACATGTGGATTATTAGCAAGGTAGTATGTCATTCCTTCTTTACCCAGCTATGTGGTATTCCCTTTTTCCAGTTAGGGTTTTGTTTCTCTAGGAATAAAAATTGATTCACAAATTCCATAACCATATTCTCCTTATTCCACCACCTCTCCCCATACACTGGCAATCTACAAGCTTTAGCAATCAAATTTTCAGTCACATGCATCAGTAATTTTCCAACTACAGCTTCAAAGCCATCAAAATTATTTGCGAAGACCATTGAAATTTGTTCATCGTGCCCCTGGAAGGTTGTGAAAAAGTCAAACCAACTCGCATATTTGAACATCTGCGCCATTTGAGGGTATGCTTCGAGTAATTATGTGCTCTTAGGCTCTAGTCTGATAATCTGGCAACTCTTCTTTGGTACCATGCTGCTGATATGGTCCTAGAAACAAATCTAAGAAGATTGATGATTTGAATTCTCAATTCCCGTGGGATGTTAAGAACTAAAAATCACTTCTTTCTTCGATTTGATCCCTGCACAAAATAGGCAACACACTATAATATAAGGTGATGAGTCTATTTATGATATCCAAACATGTTGATTTGATGCAGGTGTGGCAGGTACATCTCAATACCTCATATGTAGTTGTTATTATTGCAATATCAACCCAAGAATAGATCTTGAAGAGGCATGCATATCCTTTAATCACAATTTGAGAAATTTTGACGCGATCAAGGCAGGCTAGCACATTTAAAACTATGTAGTGCCTTTTCTGACTTGGCAAAAAATTTGAAAATTCATATAACAAATGGACAAGTGACGTGACAAGATTTATCATATCAAATACTAAACCTTTAAAACTCCAAAAATCATTTAAGAGTGAAATAAAAATTGGAAAAAATGATTGTTTAAACCAAGAGGTAAAAACCAAGTTTTGAAAAAAAAGCATAAGAAAGGAGGAACAAAGACTAGGGTTACTCACTTAATAAAAAACAAAGTTGGATACTAACACCAATAAAGTAGGAAGCCATCTCATAATCCTTGTCCTTTATATTGATGACCTTATCCTTACTTGTAGTGACTCAAAAAATTTCAACCATGTGAAAACCACCCTTAAGAAGAAATTTGAAATGGCAGACTTAGGCCTTTTGCAATATTTCCTTGGCCTCCAAGTTTTGCAAACCAATGAAGGAATTTTTCTTTCCTAGTCTAAGTATGCTTGTGACCTTCTTCGTCACTTTCACATGGATGATTGCAAACCAACCCCTTCTCCCTTCCAGTCTGGAGTCAAGCTTACTACCACCTGTACTTCTCCTGAAGTTGATGCCACCCTGTACCGTCAGTTAGTTAGTAGCCTCTTATACTTGACTCATACCCATCCTAATATTTCCTTTGTTGTTGGTCTTTTTGCTCGGTATATGCAAAAACCTCGTGAAAGCCATTGGTAAGATGCTAAAAGGATAATTCGTTATGTTTGTGGTACAGTTCAGTTTGGGATACATTACAGTTCGGGGGGGACTCCTTTATTGGTTGGATTCACTGATTCAGATTGGGTCGACTTGTCACCTTGTGACTAGCTTGGCCAACTTGTGGGTAAAGATACGTACATATGAATATCTTCAAAAAATCATTTCTCCTCAACTATGGGGAGTTAGAAATCATGCCACCTATCACTGGAAAGGTCTCGAAATAGGATAGTTGATTATGTATTTGTGATTTTATTTTAACTACCTTTATGGGGTAAAAGTTCCTTTGAAAATAAACTCCCCTTCATCAACCTTTGACATCAATAACAACCATTTTCAATGATATCCCCTTTTGTTATTGATGGAAATAGATCTGCTTCTTTTGACAACTTCTCCACCTTTCTAGCTACTCCCCCAAACTATATTCTCTGTACTTCTAAGTAGTCATAATTCTCTCCTGCTAGGCATCACTAAAAAAAAAATTCTCTCCCTGTGTTTGTGCTTTATTAACTGAGATGAAGTACTCCCAACTTCTTCCTAAGATATTCAAAGGTATCTCTAGGCAGAGGTTTGGTAAATATGTCAAAAAATTATTCTTTGGTGCCAATATATTCCATATTGACATTTTGTTCCGTGACTTGTTTTTTTATGAAGTGTTACTTGATTGGAATATGCTTTTTATTAGTGCATGATAGGATTTTTAAAAAATTGACCGCGCTAGTGTTGTTGCAGAAAATTACAATTGGCTGATCATATTTCACTTTGATGTACTGCAAAGTTTGTTTCATCCAGAGAATTTGGGTACAACAATATGATGCTACTATGTATTCAACTTCAGTTGTAGAAAGAGAAATTGATGCTTGATTCTTTCTTGACCAAGACATAACAAAATTTCCTAAGAAAAATGCACTCCCACTGGTGCTTTTTTCTATCATCAATGTTGCTTTCCCAATCAAAATTTGTGTATGTTTTTAATGCGAAATATGTACTCTTAGGATACCAAAGCCCAAAATCAAGTGTACCTTTTAAGTATTGAAATATCCTTTTTATTGCTTGCATCTGTGATTCCTTTGGAGCTGATTGAAATATTGCAACCATTCCTGCTGCTTGCATAATGTATGATCTTGAATATGTCAAGTATAGTAAAATCCCAATAATATATCTATAAGAGGTTGAATTGAATTTAGTAGATTCATCATTCTTACTTAGCTTGCATCTGGTAATCATAGGGGTACTAACTGGTGCACATTCTTCCATACCAAACTGCTTAAGCATTTCCTTGAGATATTTAATTTGGGAAATGAATATTCCTTTTTTGGTTTGAGAAACTTGTATTCCAATGAAGAAGAATAATTCTCCAACAATTGACATTTCAAATTCTTTTGACATTTCTTGAGAAAACCCATGACTCATAGCTTCATCATTGCTTCCAAAAATGAGATTGTCCACATATACAAGTGTAATTAATAAGCTATCCTTTCTAGTCTTAATGTATATATTGTTTTCAACAAATCCTCTTTTGAATCCTTTTTGTTGAATATAGTGGTCAATCTTGGCATACCAAGCTATGGGATCTTGTTTTAACCGATTAAGAGATTTCTTCAATTTTGACACATAATATTTATCATCAGATAAGTCAAAACCTTCTGGTTGTTTGATGCATACTTCTTCTTTTAAATATCCATTTAGAAAGGTTGATTTAACATCCATCTAATATACTTTGAATCCTTTAGAACAAATAAATCCCAAAAACATTCTTATTTCTTCTAACCTGGCAATTAGATCAAAGGTTTATTCGAAGTTAATTCCTTCAATATGTGCATAGTCCTTACACACAAGTCTTCCCTTATTCCTAATATTTTTTTCATCTTTATCCATTTTGTTTTTGAATACCCATTTAGTGTCAATCACATATTTATATTTTGGTCATGGAACAAGTTCCTAGGTTCCATTTTCCTCAATTTGATTTAATTCTTCTTCCACAACATTCATCCAATGATGGTCCTTACTTCTGCAAAAAAAAATCAATCTATTTTAGATAGCAAGGAAAAAATGGTTTTTCTTGGTGTATTTTCATTTTTCTTTGGGTTTGTATACCTGCATCAAAATCTCCAATAATTTGGTCTTTCAGGTGTTGTTTTTGTACAAATTTGAAGGTTGTCTTGGCTGGTGATTGTTCTTCTTCTTCTTGTTCTTCCTTTGTAGTAATCTCTTCTTGGTCCATGTAGATGATATTCTCTGAATTCTCACTTGTTTGTTCTGTTCTGCTTCTTTCTATCGCAATGCTTTGTCTATTCTTACATCAATGATTTCCACAACTTTTTGTAATCCTTTATTATGAAATTTGTAAGCTTTAATTATTGTTGAATATCAAAGGAAAATTCCCTCGTCTACTCTAGAATCAAAGTTTCCCAATTTATCATCATTTATCTTCATATAACATTTGCTTCCAAAAAATCTAAAATACTTAACTAAGTTTGGCCTACCTTTCCATAGCTCATATGGTGTCTTGTCGTTGTTAACTCAGAGTTGTGATCTATTCATGATATAGACTTCTACAACAACCACTTCTCTCCAAAATTTATCTAGTAGTTTGGACTCTAACAACATTGTTCTTGTTGTTTATTACAATGATCTATTTTTTCTTTCTATGACTCCATTCTGTTGTGGAGTTATTGCTACTGAAATTTGTCTTTTGATTCCATATTTATCACATAATTCATTAAAATCATCCAAGGTAAATTCACCACCTCTATATGATATTAAGAATTTGATTCTTAGACCGCTTTCATTTTCAACCAAAGATTTGAATGATTTGAAAGTATCTAGTTCTTCTGACTTTGCTTTAAGAAATGTAGCCCGAACCATTCTAGTATAATCATCAATAAACAACATAAAGTAACTTTCTCCTTACAGGGTTGGTGTTCTTGTTGGTCCGCAAAGATCTGTAGGAATCAATTCTAGTGGTATTGATGTTGAGAATTCCTTTGACTTGAATCTCACTCTTGTATGTTTCCCATATTATCAAGATTCACAGATGGTGCTTGTTGGTTTTAATATTTTGGGCATATCTCTCACTGCTTGTGCTTTGCTAATTTTTACCAAACTGTCAAAGATCAAGTGTCCTAGCCTTTATGCCATAACCAACCCTCATATGTCTATCATGTTACCCCCCATTTCTAGGGGTAACTAAGGAGATTATGTCTCGAGGCCGCCAGGTTACAGACATGGAGTACTGAGAGATGGATTGACTAACAATATTCACTCACATATACAAAGTACCACCTCACCACCATATTTATCTGTTCATCATGATGGCATTCACCACACCAACTTGATTATGGAATATAGTGGATCTTTCTCCATGATGTAACAAGTCAAGTTTCATGGTAAGTGTCACCTTAATACTTGAAGCATTATGCTTCAAGTATTTTCACCTTGGTGGGTGTCATGATTTCCTACTAAGTGGTCACCCTCAGGGAAAGGGTTTCTACTAGGGGATTTCATTAAAGGGTCATCATACCATTCCCACTCATACTTTCCACCTTCCATGACACCCCTCCCATATCTAAATTTGGCAAATTGCATAGGGTCTTTGAGCACTTTTTTAATTTGAAAGGGTAGATTTGATGCACATATTTAGATGGTTCTTTTATTAAATGTGATTTACTTGAAATGATACATATGAATTTATACCCTTGGAGGGAAAATTTACTTGTCTTTGCAGGACCTTGGTTGGTGGATACTTGTATAGGAACAAGCCTTGTTTGGGCCTTCATGGGTGCATGAATCCGTGAATGCCATACCCCACTCATTGGGACAACTTGGATGAGGGATGTTTCCTTTGGAGGCATTTGATTATCCATTGGGGGTGAATCACTAGCCTTCCTAGCCCCAACACTTTCCTTTGGAGGCCATACACTTCACTTTTGGGGCATGACATCATCACTTGGAAGGCTAGGGTTTGGTGGTTCGAGGTGTTTGATGATGATATGGCATGTTTGTTGAAGGAATACCCTATCACATTGACATTTGGCCTTGGGAGGCCCAACGAATTCCTCAAAAATCTCAAAGTTTTTCTCTTTAGGCCCCTACGTCACCTCCTAAGGGAGTGGTGTCATCTTCTTAGGGCTTTCTTCATTGTAATTTTTTAATTTGGTAAAAGGTATTATTTAGGAAGGAAAATTTGTGTGGTCAGCCTCCTCAAATTATGATTGTGGAAAAACTTATGTGGACAAACTATTTTAGGTGATCTCATATAAATAGAGGTCACTTGATCGCATTTCATTTTTACATAACTTACTTGAGGATTACATACCTCTTGGCTGGAATTTTCTCCCTACTTGGGAAAATTGACATATGTCTCTCTTGTGATATTTTGGATGCTTATTACTTGTATATTGGAAGGAATGCTAGAACTATATCTTAGATTCTTTGTTCTTGCTATTGTGGTGGAATATTCTTGGTAGATGATGGTTTTAATTGTTGTCTCTTAGAATTGCTAAAGAATTTTATGAATATTATTGTTGTTTCTTCTTGTTTCAAGGTTATTTTGGTATAAACACTTGGATGATTATAAGGGAACACACCCTCCACCAAGATATATAATTTTATTATTGAAGAAAGTTATTTGCAAAGGTTTCTAGGAGGAGTAAAAGGGATTACACCCTCCTATATTTACCTTGCTAGTTTTTTTTTTCTCTAGGGAGTAAAAGGGATTGCACCCTTGGATAAGTAACAAGACTATCTCTTACACAAGAGACACCATTATCCAAATTAATAAGGAACTAATCTACTTTCATTGGAGATATAAAATTTTCGCATTGGTATGCATGGATTTTAGAGATATTGCAATTGTTCAAGTTGGAATCAATTCTTCATGCTTTAGGCCTCTTTGTGCCCTAAGGGTCTTTCGTCTAGACAAGTAATTACCTTTCATGTTACAAATTAATTCCATAGCCATTAGGGCTGCTGAAAAATCACTTTTTTCATCATCTATTGATCACTATTCTACTGTCGAAATTCACCTGTAAACCTTGGTAATTGTTCTACTAGTTATTGGATAATTGTTGAGTGGTTTACTTGCTAATTTCTATGGCTAGATATTGATTATATAGAAATTATTTTCTACAAACACTTTTTTTTCATAATACCTTGTTGACAACACTTAATAAACAACCCTTAATGCCACAAAAGTCTTGTTTTAAACATTGGAAGTTTGACTAGTCATTGCTAGCTTTATTTATGATATCTTGTACTAGATTTTGGATGGTTAAATTTGTAGCTATTGTCATTATTTGTTTGTTGATATATATATTACTGATGCAATTTGGGACATAAAGGATTCTTTAATTTTTCCCCTCAATTTAAGGCTTGTCTATTTATCATTTGTCTTATTCTGGGAAGAGCTAATGTTTCTTTGTAGGTACACAACACTTGGAAACCATTCTCCATATACAAGACTCATTCTCAAGCCTTACTCCTTCTTCAATATTTTCCTATATGGGATCCAATCATTATCATATCACTTTCCATATCAATCCCCCTAGGGTCACTGAGATTCCCCCCTTGCGGTGATTTCATCATCACTAAAGCATGGGTAGTGTCTATCTAAGGTGACAATGGGTAGGTACTCCCGTAGTTGTCACTCATCCATGGACTGGGTTGGTATTTTTACAAACTATATATTGTGCGATAACATTTCCTATGTGTCATTTTTCTCCTTGATTTTCATCAAGAATATATACATTTCCTGGAGTTCTTACTTTTCCCACTAGTCCTCAAGAATATGTCTTCCTTATTTCACATTCTTTAGCGTGGAAAGTGAGGTCCTAACCTTGATCACACATCCGACTGACACTTAGAATATTATGTTTGAGTCCTTCAACATATAAAACATTTTATGCTTTAGCCCTAACATTGTCAAGGCTTATCATACCTCTTCCAACAATCTTTGCAAATCCATTATCTCCAAAATTCACATTTCCTCTTTTTTCTTATTTTAGGATGATGAAATTATTTTGATCTCCTATCATGTGTCTGAACATATGCTATCAACATACCACTAACTTTCATGATTTCTAGCATACATAACTAGTCCCTATTTTTCTATTGGTAATTCTTCTTGTTTTCTCCTCCAAAGCCTTTCTCTAGATTTTGTAGGACAATCTTGTGCCATATGTCCAAAATGTTTGCACCTAAAACACTCTATATTGAGCTTGGATAATGGGGAAAATGAATTATAATTTTTGTTATTAAACCCATCAATATTTCTAATTTTTTTTTGTCTACAGACTGTTTTCTAGAGGTTTGATGAGAACCTCTTTCATAAACATTTTTGGCATAGGATTTACAATATATTGCTTAATGTCCAAAATTTTTACATGAAAAACAATGATCAAGAAAAATAGTTTGACACCTGGCTGCTTATGATTTCCTTAATGGAACAGTTCTTTTGGAGATGATCTTTTTTGGAGAAATTTTTTTATTCTTGTCCCTAATTGTATGTTGGTTCTTGTCCCTTATTGTATTGTTACTTTCATTGTGAGTGTACTTTGTGAGAGAATAAACATAGGATTTTGGCATAGTAGTGACTTCAGGTTCCTCCAGACTTCCTCTCTTGTTCTTGTTGAGATTGGAGTCTTTGGTCTTTGCATATTCTTTGCGTGAATTTTGAACAATATAGCTAAGTTTGGTCTTGTCATATGGTGATCTTTGATTTCTAAGAATGGCATCCAGGGTTTGAGAGCTTTTCAAGTTCTTGCTAAGCTCACCTAGATTTTTCTTTAATGTGACAATTTATGCTTCAAGATTTCCACAATTCTCTTCCTTATCTTTTAGTTATATTTTCAACACTTCTACCATTCCTTTTTCCTCCTCTCTTTCAGTCTTGATGAAGATGATTTCCTTGGATAGTTTCTTTTTCTCCTTTCTGAGGCTATCAATTTACTCTAATGCATTGATAAGTTCTTATTCAAGATCCATTATGCCTTCAACGCCTTCTTCATCTTCTTTTTCATCGTGTTCCTCTAATTCATCCATGTTGGATTATTCTTTTATGGATAAAAATAGGATCTCTCTATTATCATA
This sequence comes from Picea engelmannii, assembly GCA_009831015.1. Lineage (NCBI taxonomy): Eukaryota > Viridiplantae > Streptophyta > Pinopsida > Pinales > Pinaceae > Picea > Picea engelmannii. Next base: position 137,340 of record ML783145.1, on the reverse strand, counting down.
TTCATATTCTTCTTCTTCTTCTTCAGAAAAATTGTTGTCCTCTATGGAATAAAGATTCTTCGTTTTCCAATATTTTACTTTGAAGACCCTTTTTCTGTGTTCTTCCCCATCATCGCTATCTTCCCTGGGAGGATACTTAGCAGAAAAATGTCCTATCTTACTACAATTAAAATAGATGAGAGGTGGCTTACCTTTGAATTTGGATCTTCTCTTTAGTTTTCTAACTAACTGAGCCATTTCTATATATAATTCATTGTTGGAGCATTCATTACACTTGGATTTTCTTGACTTCTTGGATGCTTTAAATGTTGCCTCCTTCCGTGATGATTTTATTTTCCTTATTTTGTATGCAGTAAGAATTCCATGAAGCTTGCCCATTTTTATATTCTCCAAATACTCTAATTCTTCTATGGTAGAGACTTTAGCATCAAAGCGTAGAGGAAGATATCTCAAAACTTTATGAACAATTGTTGTTTCTTTAACACTTTCACCAAGTCCTTTGAGAGAATTAACCACTTCATCTACTCAAAGAAAATAAGTGGCAATATATTGTTCATCATTCATTTTCAGGATCTCAAAATGTCACTAGAAGGTTTGATGCTTCTCCTTCTTTACTTTTTCATCTCCTTCATAGTTTCTTACAATATTGTCCCACATCTCTTTATCTGATTCACACTGCATAGATTTAACAAATTTTGAATCTTACAAGCCACTTAGAATGGAGTTCATAGCTTTTGCATTGGAGACATAACCCTTTCTTCCATATGGATCAATTGGAGGAGAAGAAGGGAACTTATATCCATCTTTAACAAACTGCCATACTTCTACACCAAGAGACATCAAGTTTATTTTCATTCTTATCTTCCAAAAGGAAAAATTTGTTCCATCAAAGTGTTGGAATACTGAGAGGGGGGGGGGAGGGGTGAATCAGTATGAGAACTTTATTATCAATTTTAACCACAATATGTAATCATCAAAATAAAAAAAGTGTATCATCAATAGGTCATGAGAAGTATAAATAAACAGATCATAATAAACATCCACAGAAACACAGTACACCAATATTTACGTGGAAACACAAATGGGAGAAAACCATGAAATTCTTTTCTTATATCAAAAGAATACATTCATTGGAAACACCAACTTCCCAATTCTCTAGCTACAACTGGAAGGAGGTTACGATCCCCTATTTACGGGCTCCAACCTAAAGAAAGCTACAAATTTATCAATTATCTAGCTCCAAACAGAAGGAGGATACACCCCCCTGATTCTCAAGCTCCAACCTGAGGGATGCTCCAACTTCCCATGTTATCCGACACAAATTGGAAAGAGGATACGACCCCCTTTCCTTGCCCCATCCCCATCCTTCCACCCTAAAATATAAGTGTATACCAAACTATCACTACCACTGATACTGTCACTATCTCTGACAATCAACCTGCCATCCAATCTGTCACTGTCACATCAACCTATAATTGATCAATCAACATTTCATTGTATTCAACCTATCACCATATCCAACTTGTCATTTTCACTATACCATCAATCTTGTAACTAATCATCAACATGTGCTATACCATAGTTGTACCATACCATGCATCAATCATGTACCATAAGATATTCCAAATTGAGATACCATAACATCAATGATGTGTAGCTAATCATGTACCATGTATATATACCATATCATCAATGATATGAAAGAATGTGCCTTAAGACAATATCACAAATATATGCCTCTAATAATGAACCTGTAATGTCCCCACTTTTGGACATCATCACAGTGCAGAGATTTATGATGACCAGAGTAGCTAGATGGATGTTATAGAGAGTACAAGGGTATTTGAGAGGCATTGTGGGGTCCATCTTAGATTGATCATCATATTCCATCATTATGAGCCATTGCTCATAGATTGGCTTTGGTTTCATTGCATTCCGACGATTTTCATGATTTTGACTATTTTGAGCTATAAGTCGATGAAATTCACTGAAGAGATCATTTTGGGCACATTACTTGGAGGAACCTCTCAGTGTAATAGCTCATTGGAATCAGGAGGAGCAACACTATAGGATGGGATGGCTAGAAGTGACTT